>LOEQ01005122.1:141778-161810 GCA_001685075.1 Bramus lutescens
AGAAGAAGAAGAAGAAGAAGAAGAAGAAGAAGAAGAAGAAGAAGAAGAAACATTCTTTTATAACTAAGATAAGGAAAAGAAAAGTTATAGTTGGACGTCTGTCAGGTTTAAGGAAGATAATGAGGTCAGAGCATCTCTCCACCTTTTGCTACAGTAACAGTCTGACAGTTCCTAGAAGGTAGAAGATCTTTGAAAAGGATGCAGATAACTCCTGCCCTGTGTGTATGCTAATATGGTTCAGAAGTGACTGAACCAAGTTTGAATTCAGAGAAATGGATGAGGCTGTATCTGACAGTGCAGATATTATCTGAAGGCAATATGACGGGGATTTGATAGGAAACAAATGATAACTAAATCCTCTTTGCCTTTAAAAATAGGATTCTCCCTAAAATCAGAAGAATCAAAGCATAGTCAAGCCCAAAGAAGAAATATTCACCTAGGGTTGACACTCAGGCAGCCTAGTACAGGATGAGACCCAAGGAAAATGTGAAACTATGGCTTCTCTCCCAGGCAGTCTGCCAAAATAAAACATTGCCATTCCTCCATATTTAACTTATTTCCTCATTTAAGTAAATGGTGTTTGTGAGAAAGTGGTTTATTTGCATCGATAGCATGTGCATCGGATGCCAGGTCTATCTCAATTCAGACACACATTTTTTTAACATTGGAAACATATGGCTAGAATTTCCGGAGAGCTGTTTGGGAAATTTTTATGGATAAAATCCTTAGTCCTGACATGCCAGCCAGGCTCAGAGAGTTTTAACACTGCTGCAAAGCCCTTTCCTTCCTAACGGCTCATTTATAGCAGGAATTGGCTCTGAAAGTGTTTATAAGCTTTTTGGTGTTGTCTATAATTACTTTCTCAGCTGAAGTGGTGGTAAGGAGGGAGATCTAGATGGAGAAGGGAGTTGAAAAAAGCCTGAATAAATAAATAAAGATGCCTTAAAGGGAATCGCTTCCACCTCCCCGGACTGGGGTTTTCTTCTCCACCCCACCCAACTATAATTGAAAAAAAAAAGTGGCTGAGTTCTATCAGAGATATTACAAAGAATAATCACTGGGCTTTGTTACATGGTTCCCTGGGGCATGAGGTTCAAATAACCGCTGTGTAAAGATCAGTGTCCAGAGAGGAGACTGAGAGAAGTGGTAACTGACTTTCATCTCTGTGGTTATCCAGACACACTCGAGGAAACCACTTTCATTTTACCTGGGAGAACATGAAAAAATATGCGAATGTTGTATGAGCAAGTCCAGTGGAGGGCCCTTGAAAGCAAAATTACTATTCAGATTCTTTCTGAGATAATACTCCAAAGCCTCCACCGTCACGTGCTCTGAGTCCCTCAGTGGAGTTGTGTGCAATCAGACTCTGGGCTGCGTGCTCCAGAGAGCTAGCTACAAGTGAGACGTGAGTGGAAGAACAACAGCCACCATCAGTGGAGGCAGCAGAGTGGCAGCAGCCCTCCTTCCTCTCCTCCTTTCCTCCCATTTCATTTCTCCAGAACTCTCTTTACTCCACCTCTCACAACCAGCCCCACTCTCTCTCACCTGCCTGTTCTCTAGACCGACACAGTGAGGACCAGTGACAGCAAAGGGCAGACAGCACCAGCCTGTGCTGACCTGCAATAGTACATTGTGTCAAAATGCAGCTCCGCTCAGATAACAGTGACATGGTGTCTTCCCATGCATCCCTCTGTGATGCTTATGAAGACATGATTAATGTCTTTAATAAGGCAACTGTGTATTGAGACAGTCTCTGTATCTCTGAGTTTCACACACATGTCAATCTATAAATATAGTGCAGGTTGAAAATATTTGAGAAAAAAACTGAATTTGAGCTGAACATGTACAGCCTCTTTTTTATTATTATGAACACAATACAATGTAACAACTTTCTATGTCCGACCCATCCTTCAGGAGGTTATAAGTAACCTTCAGGTGAGGATTTAAAGCATCCAGGAGGATTGTAAAGGTTGTAAGTAAGCACTGCACCGTTTTCTGTAGGAGACAGGGACATTCTTAGATGTTGGCATCTGCAGGGCATTATGGAACCAATCTCTTAAAGATATCAAAGGACAACTCTACATATATGTGCAAAGATGCATGTTATAAGGAACCATTTTAAATGTTTTAAATATCAAAAACAAGCTTCTGAACAGCACACATAATGCCCACTCCTTTAATGTCTTATTTTGGTGGGGTGTTGGGTATCCAAACTCGCTTCCCTGTGTCCACATAGGAAAAAGGCATGGATAATTTGTGATTGGTGATGAGAGCAAGGCATGCTTCTCAGATCATACCATTTTGGTTTTGCTTTGTCTTAACCGTGTGTATTAATAAACCACAGGTTAACAAAACATAAACTAAATAAAAACAATTTTGTATGCTATCTAATCTCAGAATAATGTCATCTCCAAAGAAACATATTGAGAATTCAAAACACTTCATGAGAAAAAGACTAGGGCTTTGTTCATATTTTTTAGGTGCATAGAACCAGCCTTTGTAGCCATTTTCTCTCTCCTAGATTTACTCCAAAACTCTCTCCTTTTTTTTTCTCCAAACTTAGATGTCCACTCTCAGTTCTAGGCTCCTGCACTCTCACCCTTTCCTATCTCTAGGTTGTTCATAAGATAATAAAGACCCCGGCTGAAGGTACAGGTCCCCACTCACAGTTCAGAGGGGAACAAGACCAGTCCAGAAACCTCTGTGATAGATCAGGGAGGGGACAGCTGAGGCACCACCCTGTTGTTAATTATTCCTCATCTTCATTTTACACTTACTGACCTGTAAGGATAACACAGAGCCTAAGCTAGAATCAGAACATTGGGACACAGCCTACTGCATCTTCCCTTAGGGAACAATGTTGAACAATGTGAATTTGATTGCTGCATGGCAAAAATGGTAAGATGTAATTTTACAGACAGATAGCTATACAGATAACAGATATGTTCAGAACCATGGATCTCTCTGCCTAATCCTATACAATCCTATTCTGGGAATAGGAGAAGAGCTAGAGAATAGGTAAAGAGACCATCATACTTTTATGATGAAGCTGCCATAGGAATCCCTAAAGAGTGGGATTCATCAGGATCCAATGCTTGTCATTGCCTGAGGCTCTACCACTGAGGTACATCTCCAGCTCCAGCTCCAGCTGTTGTCGTTGGTTGTCTCATTTTCATCTTTCTAGAATAAGTTCTGAAGACTTCACACAGTACCCTGAGCAGTTGGCCTAAAATGGAATCTTCCCTTAGAGTTGATTGGGATGGAAGGGATGCCTAGTTGCCTGTTCCTGCCCTTTCCTCTTCATCTGTGTGACAGGAGGAGAATAAGCCCGGACTCCTGGTTGCTATAGATTTTGCAGCTACAAAAGATAAGGAGTAGAGCAGATCCTGAGAATTTTGTCTTTGCTAAGTTGTCCCAGTAGCTGCCAATTTAATGGGCAGAAACAGAGGCCTGAAACTAATACATGTATATGCCAGATGCCACATCAGCTGGATGTGGTACCAGCTGCCTATACTTCAGTCTCCACAACTCACAGGTGCTAAGCCAGAGCATCATTTGACATTGGGTTCAAGAGCGACTTGTACAATGTACTGTAAGTTCATCTCAACCCCATCCCCCAGAAAAGACATTTGTCTCACTTTTGTCTTGAAAGCACCTAAAAAGCTCTCAATAAGGTATTTTAAAGCAAGATCAAAAAGAGAGCAGTGTTCAAAGAGCTTCTGGATTGACTGTCAAGAATCCAATCCAAATGTGAATAAGTAGGTGCCCTAACTCCATGTCAAAATAAACTCCCTATCTGAGAGCGCTCAAACTTCAACCTATGTGTCTCATGATCAGGCTGTCTGCTATATTTGTTATAATGCCCTTCATTAAATAATAAGCCAATAAACATGGGTCTCTAAGTTCTGTGAGCCATTACATCAACTGATTAAAGCCCCCAGGAAGGGGCTGTAGGACTTTTAAATCTATGGTCAATCTTTGATAGGGTTTATATATGTGAAGAACTGACCAGTGAATGAAACATCACACACATTTTGGTGATCATAAGAGACTAAGTGGAATAAAAAGTTTAATTTATTTTTCCTATGATACACACACACTCTCTCTCTCTCTCTCTCTCTCTCTCTCTCTCAGAGAGAGAGAGAGAGTCACAAGTATAAAAGGAAAGGCATTGCAACTCAAAATTAATCTTTGAAGATCTGGCAAGCTCTGCTTATATTTGGATAACATCACTGTTGGCTTCCTGTCCACCCATGATGGGGTCCTAAGATCTTGAGAAATTGAACGGACACAAAAAACCATATGTATGTTCTGGTTCTGTCTGCTCCTCTTTATACGTAAAATTTGTATTTATTATTAAGCATATAAATACTATAATCTAGAATGAATACTTGCATGTGTGTATGTGCTTGTGTCTCTATATCTATGTGTACATGCAAGCACTTGTGTGTGTGTGTGTGTGTAGTTATTCAAAGAAAACATTAGCAACACTGTTCACACTGTTCAACCTTGGTCCAGATAGGAAGACTCCATTTATTATGATGGGCATGCCTGTGTCCTGTGGCCCTGATTGCCTTATGCAATTGAAACTTGATGTCACAAACAATGAAATGTTATAATTAACATTACTTTTTATTCTATGCTTATGATCCAATGTTCTTTTTATTGTCTAGTTCCCCATACAATCAGCTAAAGAGGAAAAATTACCTTGTCCAGAAGACACAAGTGTCTGCTTTTTTCCACTGGCCTATTCCTTGCTTCAGATTAATTCATTGGCATTCTGATTTTATACATCAGTCTCTGTAAGACTGGCTAATGTAAGTATAACCATGGGAAATCATTTTTACATTTAATGAGGGAAAAAATACAAAACCCATAAGCTAGACTCTGTACTTATAAATTCTCATTTGTGAAACCCTTTGTAGAAAGCAATAAGCCACTTCTAGATATATTATTTTCAGTGATACATATTTTAGTCTTTTAAAAAATATATAACTTCTTAGCTGGGCAGTGGTGGTGCACACCTTTAGTTCCAGCACTCAGGAGACAGACCTAGGAGGATCTCTGTGAGAATAGGCTCCAAAAGCTACAGGGAAACCCTGTCTCAAAAAAAAAAACCAAATATCTATTTCTTGTTCACAATTCTTGGGCAGATGGAATCCTATTCAAAAAGTTCTTCCTCACATCTGTACCAGATAGGGCAGCCTATTTCAGTAGTTCAGGTTTCACATTGAAAAGTTTGTTCTATTTGGAGTTAATTACTGTGAAAGGTGA
This sequence comes from Bramus lutescens, assembly GCA_001685075.1. NCBI lineage: Eukaryota > Metazoa > Chordata > Mammalia > Rodentia > Cricetidae > Bramus > Bramus lutescens. The sequence continues at coordinate 147,053 of LOEQ01005122.1, forward strand.
TAGATGCTTAGATACTGTCCTAATTTCATTCTTCTGCATGTGGACTTGCAGTTTTCCCAGCACTATAGATGGTTTTTTTTTTTAGCAGTGTATATTTTTGGACTGGATTTGATCCCAAATATTCTTCCCTGAGGAGAAGGTTGCATGTTACCAGATAACCTCATGCAAGCTTCCAAAGGAGGGAGAAACCAAAAATCTGACTCAAGAGGTTTAAAGAAGCTAGTGAACATAACCAAACACAACAACCACCAACATGGCACAATAACCCTAAGAGTACGGTACCAGCACACATACATTGGCAGTAGCCAGCTTTGGGTAAGACATGCACATGACCTAAGGAAAGTAGCTCCAGAAGCTAACCTGCCCCCTATGCCTTCACTGCTGCCCAGAAGGCCAGCATAATTCATCTAATAGAGTAACAATGGTTGGGAAGAGGGCTTAATCTTGTCTTGGGGGGGGTTAGATTTTTTCTTTTTATTATTTTAAAAAAGAAAACAAACTATCTTTTTTCATTATACATACCAATCCAAATTCCCACTCCCTCCCTCTTCCCATTCCCTCCACTTACCCCCTACCTCACCCCCCCATCCACTCCTCAGAGAGGATGAGGCACATTGCTTTGGGGAAGGTCCAAGGCCCTCCCTACTGTATCTAGACTGAGCAAGGTATCCATCCAAAGAGAACTGGTTTCCAAAAAGCCAATACAAGCAGTAAGGATAAAACCTGGTGCCACTGCCAGTGTCCCCACAGTCTACCCCAGCCATGCAACTGTCAACCACATTCAGAGGGACTAGTTTGGTCCTATGCTGGTTCCTTCCCAGACCATCTGATGTTAGTGAGCTGCCATTAGCTCAGGCAGACTGTTTCATTGGGTTTGTTCATCATGGTCTTGCTCATATGCTCACTCTGAGAAGGGCTTAATTTCTATCTCAACAGCTTGCCTTAGGGCAGGATCAATCAGCAGGAAAGAAACAGATCCCAGAGGAAAGTGTTGCCAAGGAACATGTCAACAGAGGAAGCCAGGCTCAGAAACAGAGTGACTAGAGTGAGCAGAGAGAGAAAGAGCAGAAGATAGACAAGAGAGAGGCCATGCTGTCCTTTGACACTCAGGTCACACCAGAGAGATGAGAGACCCCCAAAGCCAGCCTCTTCCTCTGCTTTAGTTCCCTGGAACTTTCTATTGCCATGATGAAGCTCCCCAGACTTGAACTTGAGAGAATTCTCAAGCAGAAGTTCACAGCCTGTGGTGACTTTCCCCTAAAGACCATCTCACAACCTTTTGAAATTCTCCTTTCTGAAAACAGGGGTCACTGTTATTATCCAACCAGCAGAGAGTAAGGGTGCAGCCAAGCATTCCACAGTGCTCACCCCACACCAGAACTATTTCCCCCCAAAAAAATGTGACTAGTTGAGAAAGTGTTACATTACCCTCCAGTACCATGGTTTAATATTTATTATATATTTTATTATTCATAGACATTTCTAGCAGCAAGAAAGCCATGCTAATGTTGAAGAAATCAGGAAAGTTACTAAATTTATAAAGCAGGTTGCAGTGTCTTCGTGACTCTGATTAGCAAATATCACAGGGGAATTTGGGGGAAATTTTCACACCTTGCTTGATTAAATCCACTCTCCTGTGAAGGTGAACTGGAGAGCTTAGAAATCTCTATTCCCTCTAAAGAGTGAGGCAAATGTTCACCTGGCAACTGTATAAATAAGTAGAACCTACTTACTACAAAGTTGAGGAACTACAGAACACCAAATGCACTTGTTCGGAATTGACAAATTGAGACAAGATTAATAAGGTGGCAGCCACGAAATTGGAGTCTGCGCAGTGGTCATCCTCACCAATGGGGTAGGGGTAGAATAAGAATACCAAGGAAACATTCTGAAATTATTCCCTGAAAAGGTAGAAGTGATCTTGGCCATGATTACTCTTTTTCAGGTGGCCTTGTCATGAGACACCTTCTGCCCTTTATTGGTGCCAACATTGTGGAGTACATAAAACCTCCTAAGACTCTGTGAGGCAGATGGGTTCTGTCCTCTTCTCACCATAATAGCCCGTATCCCACAGTACATCCTAAGCATGGTTAGGAAAGACAGTTGGGGGAGCCTGCTAATCCAAAATGTGCCTCTCTGTCTCATATTCTTGTTCCTGAGGATGGGTTCTCATCTGGAAATGTCATTGTCTTCTTATAAATTCCCAAGAGTTTATACCAAACAACACTCACCCAGCTAACTCCCATTTCTCTCCATGTGTTAAGTCTTTCTTGGGGGACTCGGATTCCTTCTCTGAGCATACCCTGAGTCAAAGAGTAATCCATTCTGTCAGTGACCTGGGAAGAAAGAAAAATAAGACATTTTCTGCTCAGCTACTGCAACTTCTATTCTTCCTGCAATGCAAACTGCAACCCAAGCAGCTCCCTGGAATTTCAAATGGCAATGTTTTGATGGCCTTCCCTTGCCAACAAATTATCACCATGACTCTTTTAAGGACTTCTATCTGCTGTCTCCTGCCCCTTAGACCTTCATACTCTCGGGTCCCATCTTTTTTCCATGCATCCCTTACTTGAATGTGATACCTTTAAGCCTGGACACATTTACTTCCACAGGGTTTATGAGTTAAACTGCTGCACATTAACCTGGTTATGCACAAAATAGTCAACAGAAAAAAAATGAATCACTTGGATACAGAATGTCACTTTCATATAAAAGAAGCAAAGGTCAGTGCCATGAATGGAAAAAAATAGAAACAAAAAAAAGTAGAAGAAATATAAATAAAGTTTTCTCTGGATCCATCTATAAAACAAGATGTACTAATCAAACACACCCCCAGAAAATGTTGAATAATTCACTAGAGGATGGTCATAGTTCAGTGAGAAATGATGCTATATCATCTAGACGAAGGTTGGCAAATGTTTCACACAGAGAAGCCAAGTTATAAATGTCTTAGGATTTGCAGTTAATACGGTCTGTTTATCAGCTGCTTAGCTCTGGTTGATAAGACAGAGCTTTAATAGAAAGAAATTGAAATGACTGAGTATATTGGTTATTTTTCTGTTGTTGTAACAAAAATACTGTGACCGAAAACAAATAATAGAATAAGGAGTTTATTCTGGCTTAAGGGTCTGGAGAGAGAGTCTATAACTCTGGAAAAGGCCGGCATGGCCGCAGGAGAGGAGACTGGATGGTCACATTTCATCCTCCCACAGGAAGCAGGGAGAACAGGAAGTGGGGTAAGGCTACAAACTCTCAAAACCTACCCACAGTGTTGTACTTTCCCCCATCAAGGGACCACCTCCTCCTCATACAAGTTCCATGTCCTGTCCAAACTGTGCCTCCAATTGGGGACCAAGTATTCAAAACATGAGCCAATAGGAAACATTTCTCATTCGGACCACCGCAATAAGCATGGCTGGGTTTTAATAAACATTTGTATGGATGTTGGAATTCAGATTTTAAGTAATTTTCACATCTTGCAAAGCAGTCTTGTTTTTGTTTTTGTTTTCGTGTTTTTCAGAAATTGATACTCATTCTTAGCTCAGGTGCATACACAAAGGCCAGCGGATGAACTCATGTGCCACAGTTTGCTGTACTCTGCTGGAGTTTAAACAGATTTTGTTTGTGAAATGATTCTCTGAATCCTTCCTTGAGAATCGCAGCTGAGTACGCTCTAGTTTTTCTCCTGTTATTTGTTGAGCCACCCTCTCCTGAACAGTCATCTAACAATTCCTATAACAGGGCTTCCTTCTAATAAGCTGGTCCAAAGAAGAAAACGAAAGGCTGCATTTCAGGAGCAGAGTTCTCTCTCATGGTACATTAATTAGTTGGTTTTCAGAGCAGATATAAATTAGTCTCGTGTTTGCCCCTTAGTGCCCAGGTTCATAACCATTCAAATGTCTTCCATCTCAGAACTGAAGGAACAAAGGAAACAGAGGTAATGCCCACCGTCAGATCCCCAGGCCAGACAGAATCAACCAGCATCATTACTGCACATCCTAGTACATCACACCATTATCAGCTCAAAAGAAGACCAAATTAAGGCCAGATAGGAGTTAAATCAATCAATTGCTAGACGGTCAATGATCACAATAAGACACAAATTGGGACCATACAATTTTAGAATTCCCAAACGACTACAGATGTGCAGAAAGACAAAATGTGCCAAGGAATAAGTACATAGCTGATGATAGAATTATGCAAGGGGGAGTTTTACAAGTCTTGCAATGCTAACGAAGCTTAACTATTTCCAAAAGGGACAGAAAATAAATAAAAATAAACTTAGCTTCTGCCAAATTGTGAGAATTTTGGCCAATCAAGCATAGACTACCATGAAGCTCCTGATTTCCTAGCCCACACTTGATAAATGAGAAAGACAGATCCATTACTAACTTTCCCTCATTCTTGTCCTTCCAAATTGTTGGGCCAAATTTATCTGAGACTTGTTTTTACCATGAATGAAGCTTCGGTGACTTTCATTTAGATACATTTCCAGTGTATCTGTCCTAAGAGCCCTTTAGATGCAGTGTTCTGAAATCTGGACACAGAGTGGGGAGAATGTAAATAATTTAATAAATAAAGTTGTGGCACAGCTGAAAGTCAAACCAAGGCTTTGCCACTTGTGCAGTGAGTCAAGGGAACTAGTGCTGATTAGCATGCAGGGAGCAGGCTCTCCTCTAGCCAAAGAAGCTTCTTTTAGAACATTGTTTAACATGGAACCCCAAAATGTAAAGGTTGAGGTAAACAGCTGCCTCCCTGTGTGAGGCGTGCACACGTTCACACACACACAGAAGGCTCTGCCACACAATTCTAGGGCTATTAAGCACGCTGCTCTTTTTGTTTGTTTGGTTGGTTGGTTGGTTGGTTTGGTTTTTCAAGACAGGGTTCCTCTGTGTAGCTTTGGAACCTGTCCTGGAACTTGCTCTGTAGACCAAGCTGGCCTCAAACTCACAGAGATCCACCTGCCTCTGCCTCCCGGGTGCTGGGATTAAATGCATGAGCCATCCCGGCCCAGGTGAACACTGCTCTTATAAAAAAGGAAGCCATAGTAAAAATAAACAAAGCCAAGCCAACACAGTGCTGTTCCACAATAAACGTAAACAATGACTATAAACAGTGTTCAGAGAAGGCATTGATGCATAGCTTGAAACAAAACAAACTAAAGTCTCAGCACAAGGAACTGTGTTTCTCTTCCATTTGCAGCTTCTAATTCATCAATATTTTGACAAACTTCATCAAGATACCCCGCCACCAAAGTTCCCTGTTCCTTGATAGCATCCAAGAAGTGGCTTCTGCTCTCCCAAGCCCTCATGAAAAATCAACCAGCATAAACTAACCTAAATTCAAAGAGGCTGCTCTCTTAGTCTTCCCCACGTGGGTTCCTGAAGGTCATTTTCTCACTATTACATTATGAGCAGTCTATTCAGTGTTCTCAAGAAAGCCAGAGAAGCCCCCAAAAATTGGTTGAAAGGGATGGTAGCTAAGCTCAACAAAACACAAATAAATAGAAGCTAATCCCAATGTTTATCTGACAAATGTTACCATTCCTGGGTGTTTAACAGGGGCAGTGTAGTAGATATAGGTATCTTTAATGAAAAACCAAGGCACACAGTCATCAGTGACTCTGGCATAGAAAGGAGACCCCTCCCAGCTCTGTCTGGGTGCTCTTCCCCTACTGATGTCACTTGGCACAGCATCCAGTACAGACAGAAACCCCACAGGAATGCACAAGCCCAGAAAACAGTCAAGGAATCAAAATCAGTTGAATTCAACCTCAAAACACACCCAGAAAGGCCACAGCATAAAGTCACAGAGGCCCCCATAATGGTTGTAGAGCAGAGAGTCCAAGTTCCCTTGAGCCTTATATATAGAAAGGGTTCAACTTAAATGAACAAAAGCAAAACCAAGATCTTACGCTGTCTTCTAACTCGCTGCGTAGATCAGGCTGGCCTTGAACTTTATACTCACCTCCTTCAGCCTCCTAAATACTGGGATGACAAGCATGTGCTACTATATCCAGGTCGCTCACAGTTCACAGACCCAAGGTGACACAGAAGAGCTCAGTCCAAGCTTGGGTTCCATGTGCAGCATTGGTGGATACAGATGGCAGGTTTGTCCCTGTCCAGCTTTCACCAAAACAATTGCTGATGCAAATGCTGGAATTTACTCTAAATCTTGACTACCTTCACAAGTTGAGTCATGGATAAGGTTGGAAGTGTGGGAGGGGCCCTGTAAGCAGTAATCATATTGGAGGAAGTTCTGGAAATAAGATCTGTTTCAAATCCCAACAGTCTAAATTCACACCTATTCAAATAGCAATTATATTTCAGAGGATTAAACTTCCTAAATGAAGGTACATATCCAGGTCCTCTTTAGGCCTGATAGATTGCCAGGTCCAGCCCTTCTGCCACCTTCCTCCTTCCCAAGAAAACCATGAGCTCTGAATCTCTGCTCCCACTGCACAGCTAGCACCAGCTCCCAGCCTCTCTGTGCCCACTCAGAAGACTGCCTTCCCAAGCAAGCCCACCAAGGAAGCAACCTCCCTATGCATTCACTAGACTTCCCATACTGCTTTCTTAGGCCATCTCTAAGAGAAGAAACCACTCAAATTCAGTTGCATCAGCAAAGGCCACCCCACTGTGGGTGACAGCTCACAAAGCTGGGAACCTGGAGCACACTGCATGTCCTGCAACAGCTTAGCAAGTTGGAGAGGTCCTTTCCAGGTGCCTCAGTTGTCTTAAGTTCCTTAGGTCACCTGACCAGGCTGTTTGTCCTGAAAATGGAGTAGACACTGTCTTCATCTTTGATTTCCAGGTACATAAGAAGGAATCTGTTATAGGCTCAGTGGGTTTCACTGAACCCCCAAGCAAGTTTTGCTTTTACAACATATTGAGAGATTCATCCACCCCTTCCAGAAAACAAAGAGTCTCTGTATAAAGAAGTTCACTTGCTACTGTTCCAACCCTCAGGCTTCCTCTCTTAACTTCATCTCCTGCAGGGCCCCAGACCCATGGTCTACTCATGCTGACATATACTTCCCTCAGCAGGAGTATATTGCCTTCCCTTCCCTCCTGACTAACAGTGTTCTCCAAACAGCTCATCTGTTGCCTCCAGAATACCTTCCCTGCCTCATCCTCCCTCGGGCCTGATCAGAGGCCCAGCTCTGACTCCCATCCTGCACAAAGGTGTTGTACTTTATGAAGCTAGTGTTGTGCGATATATTTTTCCTGGTGAGACATCACACACAAACACACAGACATACAGTCACAAAGACACACACACACACACACACACACACAATCTACTCCCCCCGCAAAATAAGGAGGTCACAACAAACTAAAATATAGATATCACCAAAGTCAAACTTGGTGAATCAATGAGTTTTATTAGCGTTGCTTACAGGAATTTGGGTGAGGGGTCACTTACAGATAAAGAAACGAATCAAAGATTGCTTCTTTACCAAAGCCCTTGCCAGCATGGGTGACCAATCAGCAAAGCTGGGAACCTGACACACACTGCACAGCCTATAAGAAGCTTACCAGATTGGAAAGTGTCTTTTTCAAGTGACTCGGTTAACTTGAGCCTCTTTGCAGCTGCTTCATTGGTCTCAGCTTTATAAAGGTCTTCCAGTCTTCTTCGCAATTCGACTTGTCTGAGAGTGACACTCAGAGGTCTTTACCGTGTATTCTTAGAAGGAAGGGGCCTAGTGAATTTGGTCAGCATCGGGGATTCCCTGAAGCTGTTTTGAGTTAGTTTAGTCTTAAGAAGCTTTCTTACAGGCTGGAATATTCCATTCCCCAAAGTAGGAAATTCTCATTTCAAGGGCTCCATATTAGAATTCACTTGGGCACCTAAGTGCCCAGAACCAAACTGCTGTGGCTCTTAGTTAATTGCTCTAGGAAAGAGCATTTGGAGATTAAACAGGAGAGTGGTGAAATCAACGCTACATAGTAAATTTGAGACTGTTATGAACCACACAATAAAATCCAACTCATAAAAATGAATAAATAAATAATATAAAGGTTTTTTCCATTTATAGTACCTTAATTGTATTCCATTTTGCTTCACTATTGTATATAAAACAAGTAGACATCTGATTTTCTGGATAGGTGAAAGAAAATTGGGAGGGTGGGCACCTTAAGTCAGCTAGGGGCAGCTTCTGAACCATTACATTAAGAAAGGCTTGATACTACATCTAAACTTGGTACAAATGCCAGCTATGGCTTATTTCTCGGGGGTACTGGTGACACCTCACTTTATTCGACCAATAGCGGAAGGGTGAAAGGTTTCGCCCGAGCAGCTCCCTATAGACAAACAAGAGGACTGGACAGCAACGGCAGACTGCAGGGACAGACACTGGTGGGCACTCTCACACCAAGCTATGTTTTCAGCAAGTGTTGAATGCCTCTGCCAGTCACCGCTCTCATCCGTTCTCTACCCTGCTCCCTACATAGAGGCTGAAGTGTATGTTGTTTGTGAGCATGGCTTGTGGGCTCTCTGGCTGTGGTGAGCTTTGACCACTGGACACCTCCAGAAAATGGGGTTGAGGAAGCAACATCAGTAATTTCCTGGATGCCTGCCAGCAGGGCTGCCTCCGGCTGACTCTGTTCCTTGATTATAAATTGCTCTGCCCACCCCTCCAATAGCCCCAGCAGCTGATGCTCTGGAGCACAGCTTGACTTTGCTCAACTTGAATAAATCATCCCTTTAAAAAAAAATAAGCTTCATCAAACTCTCTTATTTTATAGTAACAAAATAATATTAGCATCACAGACACACATGCATGAGGCAGGCATCTTCAAACACAGAGAAAGAAGGGTGCATGCACAGCAGGGAGAGCACAATGGCCTAGAGACAGCACAAATAGCCACCGTACCCCCTGTGTCATCTACCTTAGCTTCCAACCCACAATCCAGAGCTGTCTGCAAATTAGTACTGACTGAGCAGAGACAACTCTAGCCATAAAACTCTAGTTTACCCTGTAGAATGGTCCTGTTTTCCTTGCTGGGAAATTTAAACTCAAACTTTGTTATCTGAATGTCAGTGAGACAGAAAGGGGCTGAATCGGGCTAAACGGCAAAGTGTGAAGGACAGTGTGGTCCGCCCTTTCTGGTGTCTCCACACCGGGTGGAATTCATGCATCTCTCCTACTTATCTGAAAAAAAGAAAAAAAGAAGAAAAAAAAAAACAAAGACATCATCTCTTCAATGTTATGAGAATCCCCCCAAGCACGATTAGCAGTAAAGATTGAATCAAAAGAAGTAAAACCACAAATGCCCCCCCAAAATACACATCCTCAATATGATATGGCCTGACCCTGAGTGTTTCTTTCAGTGACTTGGTGAATCATGTGCTAAGCAGTCGAGCACGAAAAGCTTTACTGAACTAAGCACTTCTTGGAGGGATGGAGACTGCTCAGAGCCAGTAAGCCTCTTCCCAGGGTCCAGTGTCAGTAATAAGAGCTCAGGAGCCAGCATGGGCAGTAAGGAGCACTACAGCTTGACCCCTCCCGCACAAAGGAAACTCGCAAAACATCCCAAGAGAAAAGGCAGAGCCAGATGCCTCCGAGAGGGCAGGTGGTAAGGCAGCAATCAAAAACTATTTAGAGGAAGAAAAGGAAGAGGAATTAGGGCCGCAGGCCTCTGGCCCTTAAGCAGGAAGAACAGTAAAGCACACCCCAATTCCATTTCAGTCAGACCTCTTTTAAGCTTTCCCAACTCTCCAATTCACTGTCTTCAATAGCCTTTTCATCTCTCAGGGTCCAACTCAAATGCCTTCTCCTCTGCAGAGGTTTTCTATTCCCAGAAAGAATTAACCGTTCTTTTCTCTGCATGCTTAGAGCATGTCAGCCCTCTCTGGCTCCTTGCACTTTGTAAGATATGTCTGTCTTTGCCTCCCACAAATGGTTTGTGAACTCACTAGTGGCAGGGATCTGCCTTGGGGATTTCTGAATAAAAGCAGGCCCTGGATCAAAGAAGTTGGGAGTATAAATATTCTCTGAGTTTATCAGTGGCAGACTTTGGTATCAACGGGACATTGGGCATTTGAGATTATTTGAATATAATGGACACCCATAAACTCATAGGGAGTGGAACCATTAGGAGGTGTGGCCTTATTGAAGTAGGCAGGTCTTAGTAGAGAAAGTATGTCACTGTGGGGGTGGGCTTTGAGATCTCTTTTGCTTAAGCTTAGCTCAGTGTCACAGTCTACTTCCTGTTGCTTTCTGATCAAGATGTAGCCAGCACCAGGTCCGCCTGCATGCCATCATGCTCCCCACCATGAAGATAATGGACTGAATTTCTGAAACTGTATGTGAGTCACCCCAGCTAAATGATTTCCTTATAAGAGTTGCCATGGTCATGGTGGCTCTTCACAGCAATAGAAACCCTAAATAAGACAGCATCCTTCCTCTTTCCACTAGCCCTAACTCTTTTCCCATTGCTGGGAAAACAAAGGAGTCCAACACAAGTGGAGCTGATTTCTACCCCATTGGCATGAATACCCCCAAAAGAGGAACCCAAGACAAGGGCTGATGGAAACAGGAATGAATGACGGCAGGTGGCAGAAAGTAAAAAATCAGAAATAGGCTGCATCATCAAGCCAATTCCCTCTTGTCTCTCTGGGATTCCCTCTCATTGGGGATACCCTCAAGAAATTCACTATAAACACTACTCCAAAATGTCCTGCGGGGCAAATGATAGGAGAATTAATCCATGTACTTACTAAATTAGCCATGGGCAAAGGTTGTGGGCTTTTTTCCCATTCCATTTTTAAATGTATGGCCGAGTGAGCAGGAGTGTTTCTTTGGGTGTCCTGTGAGAAACTGGTAGAGATGTCGCAGAACCGAAAGCAAGTATTGAAAGGGGCGGCCAAAGTAGGATGGGGCCAAGTGACAGCTGAGCACAGCTGGTCGCCATAGCAACTACAGGAAAGAGGTGGGCCAACAGAGCAGGAGGCAGGATGCCACAGGAAAAGCCTGATACACTCCCTCACCTTGGGTTTTTTTTTAGCAGCTCTAATTTTCATACATTCTGTTAGAGAATAAGCCACACTAATCCTAGGATTACAATGTTAAGTTGTTAGCAAAAACATTGAGTGATATAACTAGAGTTTTCTAAAGCCTTGACGTGCTCTGAGTACAGTTACTATAAACATCTGGTTTTCATCACATTGACTGACCCTTGAGAGTGTCACATTCAATGTCACCAAGCCAAGCTTCCAGTCAGCCGAATGGCACATTTCTTCCCCTCTCCCTAGGCTAGAGCCCCACCATGGGTCAAAGAGAAATGGAAAGATGTTTGTCCCCAAGCTCACATTTTAAGCAGAGAACAGATATTCAGTCTCCTCCCATCAGCGACTCAACCATGAAGACCAGTCCTTTAGCTTCCACCCAAATCCAGCCAACTTTCTTCTTTCTCCCTTATCCCTTCTCCCAACCTCTACAACTAGTGCAGACAACATACTTTCATGCAAATGAACTCCAAAAAGCCAGCTGCTCACAGCCCATCCTAGAAGTGCACCAGATGTGCCCGGGCAAGTCTGAACTCCAACAGTGCCCACATGATGCCCAAGTTATATCCTCATTACCAAGGCAACTACTGGAGAGTGTCTCATGCTAGGGCTTCTGTGCATTGTGACTTAGAATTGTGAAGGCCCCAACGGTTTAGTGCCAAAAACCCAAGGCTTTTTATTTAGTTTGTCCCTCCTGATATGATATGTCCTGAGTTGCCTTTGTCCTAGCATTGTGTCACTGCACTTTAAAGGGACCGTTTTCATTTTCTCTATTGCTGCTGATCACAGAGATACATAACCTCCAAGACCCATTTTTAAATGACTAAGATTTCCTCAGATGATCTGAGTGGACATACAATATTTATCTTTAATTTTGCCTACAGAAAAAAGGTTGTCTACCATTCAGTCCAGATATTTGAAGAACAATGACTGGCAAAAGCCAAGAATGAAAGAGAACAGTAGTAAGATAAGGTGGTGTATTAACAGCATTAACAGCTGAGATCTTGTGTGACATCTGTGGGTGGGTCTATGTCTCCAAGATTAGACTGTTCTCGTTTCAAAAGCACCATCCATGAGCTCTGCCAATCGGTCACTCACTTGTTCATACTAAATGCATTTCTCTCCACCCCACTCCCTCAAGATACATTTTAAAAGATGGTGCTAACGAAACAACACATAGATCCCCCGTATGCTCGTAAACGGCAGCATTTTCCCCTTGACCAACTTACAAACTGAGCTTGGATTTTTATCAGCCTTTGCTGTGCCTCACTTCTACAAAAGAATTCAATTTATTATTCTCCTTGGACTTCAAATAAAAAAAAATAACATCAAAGTCTAGGAGAAAATAAAAGCTCTGGTTCAGACATTATTTTGTTTTTCTCATCTGAGTAAATATTTGCACTTGCTGGAGGAGCTTATGCTGACGTATCTGCAAATTGGAAGCATTTTTTTTACTACGAGACAGTAAGTTGCTGGGAACAAAAGACCACAAACCAGAATCCCCTGTGCTCTCTTCCAAGTGACCTCCAGCCCACTGTGCAGATGACATCTGTAGAAGGAAGATGATTTGGTCTCCATGGAAGCTCAGTTTGTGGGCTCTGTCTTGGCAGATTGACAGCTGTGCTAAATGATGTTGAAATTACATGTAATAGATTTTAGATTATGACTATTGTCCTCTAGGGACTGAAGAGCCCCACACAGTGAGCGAGGACTCTAGTTATCTTCTTAAACCTCATTCTGTAGTTTAAAAAAGGCATGGGATTTTCTTGTTACAACTTGACCTTCTTGTTTATTGGGGGAAGTGGTGAGCACCAAAGGAACTCAGCTAATTTGAAAGCACAGGTCCAGTATAATAACCACTGTCACCATCTCATAGAACGAAACTGACTTGACCATGCTTAATGCAGGTCTAGATATGATCTTTCTCCTATTCAAAGCTAATAATTGCTAAAAAATGCTCTGATCTCCAAAGCAGTAATAACAAATTAACATAGAATTATCCCAAATTGGCATTTAAATTTTACCCTTTGCACAACTGGTACACCAATTTGTTGGCAAATCCAGTTTGTGGTTTGTTCTGTTTGTCTAAGGAATCCCAGGACTTGTGTGCTGATGATTGGGAAAAGGGTGGGTAATAGAAATGATGTGGTTGTCAACCACAGGGAAATGGAGTAAATAAGTAAGGACCGACCTGAGCCTGAGCACACCTGAGACCGTTGGACCCCAAAAGTGACTGGGAAAGCTCTGAGGGAGAATGGAGTTCCTGGGTCTAAACATGGCACTGTAACTCCTGGGGAAAGTAGAGTCAAAATGTTGTTGAACCCTGTTTGCAGAAAGACACTTCAGGAAACCTGGTGAAATAAAACAAGACTGTGAATGATGCTGTCCAGACTAGCAACAGCATCCTGCTGTGTTTGTGGCTACCAGTTCACAGGTGACTCTTGTGCACACTAAAGTTGACACTGAGTTCAGATGACTGTTCCTTACCTGTAAACATGTTGAGAGAGGCACAAGTGTGCAACTTAAAGCAAACACTTCTGTGGAGAAGGCAGCAATGTTCCCTTCTTTCTTGCTTTGCCTTTAAAAGTCTTCCCAAAATACATGAGCATTTTTTGCATAAGAAGTAAGTGAAAAACCAAAGAGCATACATGCATCTGTTTAGCATTTACAATAAGAGCTGCAGGACAGATCCACCAGCAAACAGTGGATCAGGCTACTTACAAAGTATGAGATCAAAGAAAGAGTGGGAGGGATTCAGGGGAAGTCCCACGTGCCCCAAGTACATGTTAGTGAAATTCTGACAAAGCACTTTAATGTTCAGCATATTAAAATTTTTAAAAGGAAATCAACAATGACACAAAGAGGAAAGAAAAATCCTGAAACCCAAAGCAACAAAAACAAATGAACCAATTACATTTCAAATGAGTTCCATAAACACAGTGAAGGAGAAAATAGAACAAAGTATGGATCCAAGTAATTTATTGACTTGTCATTTGAATACACTGGTCATTGAGAGACTGTGAATGGGAAGAACAACTAATAAAAATCTGAATTCTCTCCAACTGCTATGTGTGTGTGATTGTGTGTGTTTGTGTGTGTGTGTGAAAATTCATACAAATAACAAATGCAAAACAAAGTTCCCCAAGAGCGGAGCATACATACACACATAAATACATAAGGAGCTAAATACATAAACTGATGAACCCAGAGTGGTATTCATCAGCATGTGAGAGGAAGAAACTTCTTAGCCTCACAAGACCCAGTGGAGAGAATACACACTGGGACCATAAAGTCAAGGTTCATGAAGAGCTGTCCCTCAGTGAAGAGCCTAGATCTTTTTGTTAGGCAGGGATGTAGCAAGAAAACTCATCTTCATGAGGAGAAGACCTCCCCACTAGACACAGCAGACCCTAGCCAGTTCCATACAAATATGTAGAGCTTAAATTTATACTCCCTGTGTGTTCTGAGATTCGGCAATGAACATATTGCTGTAAAAAATGAACCCCAAATAAGTGAAGCCCTTAGGGCTTCCAACAAAGAATACAAAACTGTTAAAAGCAAACCTTCTAAAGCACAAAGAAATAGTCATTTCTTTTATGAAGCTACAGTTACCCTGATACCAAAACCACACAAAGACTAAACCAAGAAAGAGAATTACAGGCCAATCTCACTCATGAACATCAATGCAAAAATGCTCAATAAAATACTGGCAAACCGAATCCAAGAACACATTAGAAAAATTATCCAC
>LOEQ01005122.1:178137-189478 GCA_001685075.1 Bramus lutescens
CTGCTCACACCATCCCACCCTGCTCACACCATCCCCTCCTGCTCACACCATCCCACCCTGCTCACACCATCACATCCTGCTCACACCATCCCCTCCTGCTCACACCATCACATCCTGCTCATACCATCCCCTCCTGCTCACACCATCCCACCCTGCTCACACCATCCCACCTTGCTCATACCATCCCCTCCTGCTCACACCATCCCCTCCTGCTCACACCATCCCCTCCTGCTCACACCATCCCACCCTGCGCTTTTTACAGAGTTCTGGGCATTCAGTCCACGTGTTCATGCTTGCAAGTCACACTTTACCCACCAAGTTACCTCCTCAGCCCCTAGATAAAATCTTGTAGATTTTACCCTTCCACTTTGTTTTATAATACTATCCAACACATAGCTACTTTAGTAATTCAAAAGTCCGTGTCTACACTACTTTAAAACAAATTAATCCTCTTGGGAAAAGAGATGAAATAAGCATCTTAGCAATGTTCTTGTTGCTACAGGCACTTGAAGGCATGAGGGAGGTGAGGGTTAGAATCCAAACAATTAGGCATGAGGAAGGCTGTGTGGAGGCTCGGTTTTCTGTAGCAACTGGCGCCTCTGTCCTGGGATCCTGCCTGCTTTGGAATGAGAGGGAGGAAGTGTGTGGTGCGGAGAACAGTCTGAGCGCTGAGGTGACTGCTATTGTGAGGTGCCCACAGAAGAAAGAGCTGAAATTCCGAGACGTGAAGGATGTCTCCCAAAGTCACATGATTAGGAAGTGCTAGATCTGGATTTTGGAACTGCGAATCGCTGTCACCAGAGCTCAGGCTCATAGCCAGTCTATTTGTGTGCTCTCTGGCTTTGAGGCTGTCAGCATGGGATGAATTGGCTGTTAGTAAGAAAAGGATTTAACAAGTGACTCTGGAAGAGGAAGTGGAAAGGGCGTAAGAGTCAGAAGGGATGGAGGACAGCAGGAGAGCAAGGTCCTCTGAATCAATTGAGCAAAGCTCAGACAGGCTCACAAAGACTGAATCAGCAAGCACAGCGCCTGCCTGGGCCTGCACCAGGTCCTCTGTGTAGATATTATAGCTTTCAGCTCGTATTTTTGTGGGACTCCTGAGTATGTGAACAGATTTGTAGGCATGCTCTTGCCCAGCCTTGGCATGATGATTTTTGTTTTATCTTATCATACTTTATTATGTTTGGTTATTATCTCCTCAAACCTGTTATTTTCTAATGAGAAACAGAAAAGGAGCAGATCTGGAGGGAAGAGGAGATAGAGAGGAGCTAGGAAGAGTGGGGGGGGGAGACTGTAGTCAAGACATTGTATGAGAAAAGAATATATTTTAAATGAATTTTAAAAGTAGAATAAAAGGCAACAGCAGCACTTATAAGTAAGTGGTGAGCCCTCGTAACCCATCTGATCTTACTGAGGCTTAGTATCATCACGTGCAGTTACACACGGACAGCACCTGTGTTCGCTCCTTCTTTTCCTTGCTTCAACAAAAGAAGGCAAGCAAGGAAGGGCTGACTTTAGCTCGTGATTTGGAAGGATACAGTCTACCATGGGAAAGGAGTCGTGGTGGCAGAAACCTGAGGTGGCTAGTTGCCACTGGTGCCGCGGTCACGAGGCAGAGAAAGATGGATATTAGTGGTCAGCTTTCTCCTTTGTTTTCTTCTTATTCAGTCTCTGGGATGGTGCTGCATAAATTCAGGGTAAATCTTCCCTCTTTGGCTCACTCTCTCTAGAAACACCCTCACAGATATGCCTAAAATTGTATCCTAGGTGTTTTCAAATCCTGTCAAGCTGGCAATGAAGTTTAACTATCATAACACCTAACACAGATGGTGGCTTTCTTCGTTATAAGGCATGAACTCATGGTTTATCTGTGAAAGGATGCTCAGAGTACAGATAAGAAAGTGGGAGAAAGATGGAGACGGGAGAAGAGTCGATAGAGGGTAAGTTACTGGTCAGTTAGCCACTGCAAGCAACTGTGGTTCACATGTGGAAGCAGCCTAAAAATGTCCCACATAGCAATTCCTAAAGTTTGCCAGGCAACAGAGTCACCTGGGGGCTGCTGTACCTGCCTGCCCACGTTTCTAAAGCAGTAGTTTGGGGGAGAAGCGGATGAATATTTCCAACAAATTACCAAGTGAGCCTGGCCTCCTGGGCTGGGCCATACCTTTGAGAGCTGCTGAACTGAGAAGCGTGAGGATGGACTTAGACACTAGCCCTTCCCCGACTGTTTGAGAAGATCCATTGCTTCGGCATCATCTTTGGAGATGTTCAAACATTCGCATCCCCTCCCAGTTGGCCTGCCATAGTACAGCAAGTTTAAACAGTACCAAAGAAAGCTGTAAGGCTTACCAAAAGAGAAGCAAGTTCTCAGCCTGCGGGCTACTGCCTCTCACAGCTGCTGCTGAGACCAAGCTGAATGAGGAGTAGACATGAAGAGCGTGGACTCATGCCTTCCTTCAGACTGCTTACACCTCAGGTTGTTATTAGTCATTAAGATAAAGGGCTATGGCCCCAAGACTTTCTTAACCCACTGACTGCTAATTCAAGGAAACTCCCAGGGCCCAAAGGTGACAGACTCTTCCACATCAGTACTTTCTTTAGCAAATACAGGAAGGAGGAGTAGAACCATTAACCAAGAGTGACTGCAGCAACCAGCATGCACTATGGCCCAAAGCAAACACTTCCAAGCTGCAAGAAGACACATTTCACAGGCAAGTCCTGCAGCGCACAGAGCCTGACCACACACTCTTTGTGCCCTGTTGAGAAAATAACTAGCGCTGGCGACTCATAGGACTGCTCCCATTTATTCTATTCCACTTGTACATTTAATTGTCAGCATTGCCATCACTTTAACTGCAAATAAGCACAGTCTCATTGCCCATCAATTGTTTGATGAGAGGAAAACGGTCAGTTTGGAGATGATTTGGATGTGAGGAACACCATTATTATCTTTTTATATGATGCTTTGCTTTCCTTCTTCACTTCCTCAAAGTCTCCTCGGTGATTATATTTCCCCACAAACTCAACATCAAAATACAAGTCAACACAAGATATTCCAGCATTTATTACAGTCCTGAGGCTTTCCTATACTGATTCCAGATGTCTTTCTCCAATCACTTATATTTTTCTTCATCCATCTACTTAACTGACTTGAACTTAGGTAGTTGGCAAAAACACTATTTGCAAATGAGGAAACTGAGGCACAGAAGAGTACATTGGCCTGTGTAGTACATGACTGGCAGTTATTACAGCTAATGCCTGCTAATCAGCTCTGGATATCATGTGGCTAGAATAGTTGGAGACAATACTGAAACCAAGGCAAAGAGTTTTTCATATTCCTTTCATCCTTATTCAAATAAGCAAAAAGCTCTCTGCTTTGCTCATCGCCCCAGGAAAAGCATTGTGTTAACAAAAAAGTAGCTAAAGAGAAAGAAAATCATAAATGTTTTGTCACAAGAAAATGACAAATGATTGCTCTGATGGATGTGTTAATTGTCCCTGATTTGATTATTACATAACACATACATGTATCAAAACATTGTGTTGTAGACCAGAATTTTTTACTATTGCTCTGTGATGATTAAAAAGGAAAATACAATAAAAATAAAATCATCCTTGGAGAATTCTAGCAGGCTTCTGGAAGAAGCAGGCAGGAAGTAGAAGAGCAGAGGAAAGTTAGAGAAACCGTGACAGATACACATGTGGGAAAACAGGAGGATGACCTCCAGACTGAAAAGGTCTTCCTGAGATGTGGAAACAGAGAGATGGACCTGTGTCCAAATTCAATAGGATTCCATATCTTAGCTTCTGCCAATAAAGTGAAGGAAGAATCCAGGCCCCAAGAGGAAATGCTCCTCTAGAACAGGCTTACGATACTACAAATGTGCAGAGCCCAGAATACTCAGCCTCCAAAACCACCAAGAGGGCAAAGATGCAGAAGTTTCATCATAATGGGTTCACCAAGTCCAATGTCCCAAATTCAGTCTATATTAGTAACGATTGGAACCTTGACCCATACCCATGAAGTAGATGTTAGGTTGCAGTGCTAGAAGGGACTCAGAGTGACTGTGTATCAACTATCAGCCAAAGGAAAAGTGGTTCTGGATAATAAAAAATAGAAACTGTCACCTAAAGGTAAGTGATAGTTCAGAGCTATCAAGATTATCTTGGTACCAGCAGGATCCTTGAATCACCAGGTTGCCTCATGAGTAACATGGTGTTGCAGTGGAGAGTTCTCTGGACCCTTCCACCAGGAATGTTAGTTCTACCTGTGGGCACTTCCTCTGCAGCCTGATGAATTCAGGGTTACATCTTCCAGTGTCCTTACTCAGGACGCACCTTCCTCTACTACCATTAAAACACTGTCCTGCAGCATCCACCCACTTGTCTATTAATCACCCTATCTTCTCCCGAGTCAACCCATCGAGATAGAAAACACAATAGGAGATCGTTCTACACACATTCTTGAGTAAGGGCATGGGGATACGAATGAAAAGTAAGATAAAGGTCTAAGTTATTAGACCTGTATGCTATCAAAGAAGACATGGATTTAAGCACCACTACCTCCACAGACAAAGAAGTATTTTCAGAATCAAGGTATGGCCACTAGAGTGTTATTGCCATGTGAGCCACTCAGCATAAAGTTCAGAATCACGGCACTGCAGGGACTTTTCAAACTCTGAAATGAGAGAGAGCCATTTGCACCTGGGTTGGTGAAAACAGACACAACAGCGATCACTATCTCACAAGCTAACAGTACCATCACCCACCAGATTGGTCATCTCCTCTACTCTTCGTATTAATGCTTCCTGGAAGCTTATCATGGAATGGGAATTATTTAAAGCACCTTCAAATTGCACACAAACCATTGGGTTTTATCCTTAGTTTTGTCAAAGAAAACTAAGACACAACTTGCCCTGTGAGACAGTAATTTGAAAGGGAAACTGGAATATAGATGGGAGCTCTGAGTCAGTGGGACATACTGGGGCAAAGGGGGATTGTTAAGAGACTTGCATAAGATAATTTAAGACTATGTAACATACGATGAATGGTCATGCAAAAGGATATAATCATACCAGAATTAAGTTTATTTCTAATTCCCATTGTTCTGGCCAGAGTCCTTGACTGGAAATGCACACTGTGTCACTGGTAAATGAAATCAAAAAGGAATTAGCTTCAAGGATGTTGACGGACTCACAAAATCCTTGAAAGCCTAATAAACAAGAGAGGTGAGCAGTGGGGGTGGTGAGGCGGAATGAAGACCCTGACTTGACAATAAACTACTCAAGGCTATCAACAGCACTGTAGCTGTATTTATCCAGCCATCTCTGCAAGACCCACCTATAGCACAGTAGCTATAGTATGCACCCCACCTCTGCAGAGCTTGCCATACTCAGACATGTGCTACCAAGGTACCAGACTCTATCTAATTCGCTCATAAGCCCCACAAAGGGCAACTAGCTGACCCACCAGCACCTGCCTCTCTTTCAAGCTACAAGGAATCAATTGCAAATTATTGGTTGGCCACATTTGGGTCAGAGACTCACCCCATGTCTCTTTGTGACTACAGGTTTGCTTGTGTGGAAGGCTCCTTCTAGCTACAGTGGGATCAGCTCAGTTTCATGTATCACTCACTCTTTTTGGACCAGAGTCTAGATAACTTTTTCTTGAGAATGGTGTCAACAATACAAGAGCATAAGCGAATAAGCCATGTTACCTCGTGAAGCTATACTTCTAAACCCACCTGTAGTTCATGGGCCAAAGCTAGTTGTGTAGCCAACCAGATCAGTAGACTAGGGATGCGCCTCACTTTAATGGGTGGACTGCAAAGTCACATGACACGCCTAGCTATTGATAGTTTCAGTGGAGTACAGTACCATGTGCTGTGAAACCACCCTACCACATGAATCAGGAACAGAGGAAAGTGTTTCCTTTCACCCATGGTGTTCACCTTCTGATGGGCCAAATCAAGCATCTACTACTTATTTTAAGGAAAATGCCCCCTAAAACCAAGAGGAGCCGCCTGAAAAGCCTTGGAGGTCAATAACTTGCCCCAGCTCTTCTGCTCATTTCACATAATGAGTTTCAATCCCCACACGCAGTCCAGTTTAGGGTCAAAATTCACCTTAAAGTTTTTGAAGATGTGTGCTTATTCGGTCTCAGCCAGGGATACCCATCAGTTGTGTAATTTCCCCAGATGACTTTTTTCAATTTTTATTAGGAATGACAGTTCTTTTATTAAAAAGCAGAAAATATTATATGGAAGAAAACTTCCAGTAACAGAAACCAGGTGCTAAAAGATGTGAAAGCTGTACCCTGTCTTTACAGGAGTTAAAGTTTGAGGGTTTATTAAATCTGACACAAGGCCTGTAATTACTACCAATTATTTGGTCATAGTGTTACTTCCATTTAAAGTGAAAGTTAGTGGTGACAACAGCTTGTTTTTAATAACTTATTTCAGGGAAAACTATTTTGTGTTCACTTGCTACTTTCTGATTTCCTGACCTCCAAATAAAAGCCTTGTGCCTGTGGGGTTACCCTGTGAACCCATCCCAAGAGAGCAGCCGCTAGATGCTATTAATCACTGACAGTGAATTATATATTCAGTCAGCCATACATGTAGGCACACCACCAGGTGTGGCCCCTGCCTTCAAGCCCTAAAATGCTCCCCCTGATCTGAGGCCTCCAACACACTTGCCAATAGCCAGAAGATCACGGATGATGGGATTCATTCGTATGAGCAAATACACCCTCCCATGCCACAGACCAAACCACTCTATTCATTTAATGAAGAGCTGAAAGACTGACTGATTCTGTGGCCCTTGAAGTGAAGAAATGACTCTCAGGTACCAGGAACACCTTCTTGACAATGTCTCCTCCCTCCCAGCATAGACCACTGGGGAAGTAACGCCAGTTATGAAGTCACCAGAGCTAAACAAGACCACTTCTTCCATGGGCTGTTTTTTTCTCTTAAAGACACAGTCTCCCACAAATCACATGGCATGGGTAATTTGGGCATACCTTGATAACCTTCCCTAGTCTCTCAATTTCTTCTTTAAAAGCATCCCCCCTCCACTGCAACTTTGAGGGTTTTTCTTGGCTCGCATTCGTTTGCTCTCCTATTCTCCCAGCGTACTGCTTTGATTTTTAATACAAACAATAACAATATGGAAGCCATACACCTAAGACAGTTTAACCATGCAACCTGACAAGGTGTCTGCATTCAGCTTTGGCATGAAGAGTGGCAAAGACCGGCACAAGACTAGTCGGAGGCTATCATTTTCACATTCTCTCCATTCTCATAAAGCGGAGATGGAGAAGAAAGAGGAATTGGAGGACGGCCCACACTCTTACTGCAACAGACAAACCAACTAAGTCTGAGACAGCTTTCACACCTTTGGCTTCTAAGTTGAGGTGCCCCGCCTTCACATTCTGAATCTTACAGCAGTGAGCACAGCTGCTTCGAAAGGAGACTAAAATAGAAAGCCCGTCAGTGATGAAATGTGACAACCTGCCTCTGAAAGGACATGCTTGATGTGTTTTCCAACTGGATGTTTCTGAAATTTATGGCAGTTTCAGACAAGATTTCCAAAGAAATCCTTTCTCCTCCCCATCCAAACCTCCTCATCTATAATACCCTTATCACTGCTGCCGAGCAGCACCAAGGACAAAGCTGTCCCCCAACAAGCTTCACAAATCACAGCTCACAATTCAGGAGATGCACCTTTTCTCAGCAGACTCAACATCTCCCTCAGACCCTTCCCCCATCACCTCTTCCAGCAGCACCTCCTTACTAGGGTGAATTATTTGCCCCCTCAATGCCCTGTTTGCTCATCTGAGCAATGAAAAGGTTCAGTTAAACAACCTTTAATATTTCTCCAATGTGTAATATTCAAGGAGTCAGATTTTATTTTCAGTCTGCAGGTGTTTAGAATGACACATCGCACCCCTGAGAGTGGGGGACAGACATCCCAGAAACTTGAAGATTAAAAGCTAAGTGGCATTTTATGATTGGAATTGATCTCCCGCTAATGGTTAAGTAAACACTAAGCCATCTTCAGATGTATACTGTAAGACATGGGCACAAAAATCATCTCTTCTGGTGCATGAGGTTGTGAACAGGAGATTCCAGGGAGGAGACCATGAGCTGGGGGGGTGGGCATTATAGGGAGTAAGTGCTTCATGCTGCTTCTTCTGGTTGGAAAACAGGGTCAGTAAACACAGCACAGCATGCACCATGGACATAAACACACAGGTTCTGACCTGGAAAACTATATACTGATTGCAAGGCTTCCTGAAGGAAGGGAAAATGTGCAGAAGAATCCTAAAGGGTGTTCCCAAGTTCTGTCTGCCCACCCCATGAACTGTGTGAGCAGTTGGAAAGACCCCAGTGAGGGTGAAGGATCTAGAGAGGGAAGTTAAGAAGCAGTGCTCCTTCGCCTGGTACAAGCACTCCTTTCTGGCGCGTGTGTATGAACACCAGTGCTTACCTACTGAACCAGGGTCTCTTGCTATGGTTGGTGGAAATTAAAACCAGGCTGAGTTAATAAGACAAACTTATTGCAAGCAATCAGATATTTTATGCCCTTGTCAGAGACAGAATATAATGCTGGTTGCCAGGAAGAATACAGTTGTACTTGCCAGGATATAATGATGTTTGCAAGCTACATGAGGTGTGTAAGAACAATGTCTAAGACTGCCTGTCCAGCCAAGCTTCTAAATGCTTCTCTGACTCCCAGGGAACGCAGAGAAACACAGGTGGCCTGAATGCTCCACTGCATTCAGGGGAGGTACCTCAGTTTCTCATGAACTGAAAGGCACACAGTGCACCAGAAGCCATGGACTCTAAACTGAAACTCTATGATGTACGCCTCTTAAGGCAGCTAGCCCAGGCCAATTCCATGATTCCCCACAGGTGCATCTAGCCTGCTGTTGCCGATGTGACTTGCATCCTCCACTGACATCAGAATCCAGTTTCTTCAGCATCTTCCAACCTGAACTGAAGAGCAATGATTCCCCACATCTAATCTGATCCCCCATCACTAAAGGCCAGCTCTCCTGAAATCTTCCAGACCTTTAATAACAGCCTGAGACTGATGAGGCGTCCAGCTTCAGGGACTAAGAAGTGACTGGGTTCTCAGCTCCTCCAACACACAGGCATCTATTGGTGAACTACCTCAGCCAAAAGTATTTGGACAAATCTGAGAAATTCCTTTCTTACTCTGTGTTTTTCCTATCAGTTCTGCCCCTGGAGAGCCCTGACTAGTAAATCTATTAGTGTAGTTCATTGTAACATGGTGATTTGTTCACTGACGACAGAAGACTGGACCACACATCACGTCCCTGAGAAAACATCATAATCAAAGCATCATTTCTGCAAAATGTGCAGCAGTCACGCACCACCAGAAAGCAGACAAGTTGATGCTATTTATATATTTATTATGAACACCTGAATATCAATTTATGAGTTTTTTTGATAGGAAACCCCGCATATTATTTTAAAAAGAGGAAATAAATATGGTACTAATATCCAACCAAGTTAATTATATATTAAAAAAATTTAAATGACTCATCAAAAGAAATTAAGAGAACCCAAAGTCTCTAATGACATTTATTATGCCTCGTGTGTAATCAAAAGAATTCCAAGTATAGTTAACCAGGCTAATAAGAGCCCCAGGAACACTGTCAGAGAGAAGGTAGAAAGGAAGCCTAAGATATTTATCCTGCTGTCTCCCCTCCTAGGAGGCCTGCGTGTGTCAGATCATTCAGCCATAGCTTCCATTTTCTCTACATTTGTACTTAATGAGCTTTTCATTCCAAATGACCACAAGAGATGGCTTCAGCAATTCCAGAAGAGCATTTCTTTAGAGTAAAGGACTGCTTTTCTTACCACCACTTGCTCTGTCTAACAAGCCTGGAGTCCCCATTTTCCCTGAGGCTGTGTTACTTGGATCCTTCTCCCAGCCCCAATAACATACCAGTCAAGGTTCACGACCAAAAAACATAGAAATGAATTCTGACTGACTAAACAGAAAAGACTTACACAAGAAAGAGAAATGTAGTTCATAAATGTGATGGGAGGCAGCTTCTTTCTTTCAGCCATGGTAACACAGGGAATCCATTTTTGTCCATCTTCATTGAGAAATAATCTTACCTGATTGTTAATAATTCTATTTAAGGCACACACTATTTAATATTTCAATATAGACATGCATTGTGAAATAATTACCACAAATAAGCTAATTAACATCACACTGCTGTCACTTTTTCATATGTGTGGATGTGTTTATACAGAGAGGGATAAAATCTAAAACTCTCCAACTACATAAAGTTCTAATTACAGTAATGTGACCTAACAACGCTATACTATTTGCTTCAAATTTGGAAGAGGCTAAATACTAAGAGATCTACATTAAACATAAAGATACAGATAAGTTTTAAAGTGAATGGGTAAGTTACCATGGAAACCTTAACCTTAAGAACAGGGTCTGTACAAAGATCTGACAAAGTAGACTATGAAACCAACCCTCTAAAGAAATAAAGATGAGCATTTCATAATAGCTACAGCATCACTTAAATAGAAGTGATGGTGGGTGTAGAGATGACTCATTTAGTAAGGTTACTTCCACACAAGCCTGCAGACCTGAGTTCAGAACCCCAGTACCATCTAAAAGCCATGTGCAGTACATCTGTAAGCCCAATGCTGATGGTTGGCAGAGACAGGTGAGTCTCTGGAGCTCCTCACCCAGCCATCATAGCCAGATCTGTGAGCTCTAGACTAAGGAAAAGTATTGCAGCTTCTTTTAATGTTTTATTATTCAATAAAAACTCAAGAGTAAAATATTAGGAAATAAACCTGATTGATCCATGGAGTGACAGAGGAAAGTTCACTTCCACCTCCTTTTCACCTTTCTGATCAAAAAAAAAAAGGCCATGCATCCTTTTAGCCCCTCCCTCCTCCCTGCATCCTTCTATCTCCTCTGAGTCGACCAGAAACCTCTATGGTCCACTCCATGAGCAGTCTTGGAGTGAAAATATAAATAAATACCCCTGTCTCAAAAATTAAAAAATGTGGGGGCCCTGATCCTGTACCAGAAGACCCATCGGAGAGGATTTGTAGGAAGAGATGGGCAGGCGCCAAAGCAAGAATTCTTCCAAAAATCTGAAAAACAACATAATAACACCAGAACCCAGCGAACATACAACAGAAAGACTTGAACACCCTAATCCAGAAGAAGTAGAAAAAAATGACAATATGAAAGTGATAGAAGCACTTAAAGAGGATATAAAAATCTCCCTTAAAGAAATGGATGAGAAGAATAACAAAAAGTTTGAAGAAATG
>LOEQ01005123.1:18361-42457 GCA_001685075.1 Bramus lutescens
AGGATAGATATAAACAGTAGATGATGATGATGATGGATGATAGAGGATAGATATAAACAGTAGATGATGATAGAGATAGATATAAACAGTAGACGATGATGATGATAGATGATAGATATAAACAGTAGATGATGATGGATGATAGATGATAGATATAAACAGTAGATAATGATGGGTGATAGAGGATAGATATAAACAGTGGATGATAATGGATGATAGAGGATAGATATAAACAGTAGATGATGATGAGGGATGGATGATAGAGGATAGATATAAACAGTAGATGATGATGATGGATGATAGAGGATAGATATAAACAGTAGATGATGATGATGATGGATAATAGAGGATAGATATAAACAGTAGACGATGATGACAGATAATAGAGGATAGATATAAACAGTAGACGATGATGATGGATGATAGAGGACAGATATAAACAGTAGATGATGATGGATGACAGAGGATAGGTATAAACAGTGGATGATGATGGATGAAAGAGGATAGATATAAACAGTAGACGATGATGATAGATGATAGAGGATAGATATAAACAGTAGATGATAATGATGATGGATGATAGAGGATAGATATAAACAGTAGAGGACAGAGATAGAGGACAATGAAATGGAGACGATAGGCTGGTAGACAACAGGGATAGGACAGACAATAGACAGATGGGTGACACACAGAATAAAGCTCCAACTCCAGAAGGATGATTTTATAGACAGATAAGACCTGATTCCAGATGGAATGGGGGAGGAACTGAAGACTTAAGGGACTGGCCACACAGTTGGGCCAAATATGTGGATGATAAGTTTGATATACCTGGGACAAGCCAGCAGGATGGAAACCAAGGCAGGAGCTGATATTGTGAACTTGTAACAAGCTTTTTCCTTCTCTGATGAGATGGTTCATTTGGCTGTCACCTTGACTGGATTAAGTGATGGCATTTCTCTGGAGATGTCTATGCAGGGCTTCCCAGAGATGGTTAGATATTGAGAGCTCTGAACTAACCAGTGGGTCAGCTTGTGGATGGATTCAGAAAATAATGGCATTATTGGGAGGTATTGATGGTAGGGAAAGGCCCTAATGGACGAAGTAGGTTACTTGGGTCATGCAGTTGGCCCTACAGCTGGCCCTGGACAGTTTCTGAATATCATTTGTATGTTATGAGCCAGGATATAACCCTGCCGTAAGAATGTTGGGAGCCAGAATCCAGGCATGTCAAGAGAGCAGTTATGAGTGCTCAAGGAACTTGCTTTTGATGGCTGAAGGGTTATATCTGCTTGCTGCAACAGATATTCCTTGCCAGTTTGTTCAAAGCCTGGCAGATATAGGGCCATGTCATCAAGGATAATGTGTTTTTGCTTAGCCCTGGTTCTAACCTAGGTTTTCGGATTCCTGGTTGCACCAAGCAATAAGAAATGGCTTCATGCTCCAAGCCTCCAGAGAGCTTCCTCTGTGGAGGAAGCTGTTTCTTCCTCACCACGATGGATTGACTTCTTGCAAACTGTGAGCCAAATCTTCTTATTTTTTTTCCATGTATTCTGTCATAGCAATAAGTGTTGAAGTCCCAAGCTGAGGACACTAGTACATGTTTACATTTGGATACTGAGTTTGTCACTGGATCAGGATAGATGCCTTAAAAGGGGCAGTTGGTAGGCAGATGCACACACGGGAGGAGGCTGTAAAATTTAGTCAGTGGCTAGTGCATTGCTTCTACCAGATAAGGAAGGGATGATTGAGTACTATCACTGTAGTGCACAGAACTGATTCTCTCTGCACCATGGAGAATTCTAACCTCTGATGTCATATTTCAAATTCCTGTTTTCCAGGGCAGACAGAGAATGGATCTTTGCTATTAAAGCCATGATTTGTTCTGGCAGCCTATGGAAACTAATACAGAAGCTGGTATTGAAGTTGGGTGATGTAAAATGACACAGGAACCTAGCCCAGGTGCCCTGGCAAAATGAACTGTGACATGTCTCTTTCAGGTCAGTTTTCTCAGTAACTGTCAGGGACCAGTTACTGGCCTGACTGTATTTATTTTATCACTCTGCTAGGGTTGTCCAAAGGTCTCAAGAGTCAGAAGGGAGAGGCCTGCTTTTACCATAGGGCCTCAGGAAAGGTGCCTGCCTGCCAGTGTCTCTGAAGCCTAAATGTTCTTTGAACTCAAAGATCTTAATCTTCTGTCTTGTTTGCTTTAGAAGGAGGTAGGTGTGGTCGTATTCTGGTCCTGAGATAGATGGAGGACCCAGTTATCTTTAGAAGGTCTAGGACAGAGCCTTTCCCTTGGACTCCAGGTACCATTGCTCAGTAACTACAGCTCTGCGTCCCAAGCATCCTGCTTTAGTCCAGCTGCTTAGCATGTCTGGGCCCAAGCCCAGATTCCCTGCAGCTCACTGTACAGTAGGTACTGGCTATGAGTCAAATGCCACACTTTGCCACCTGCCAATGTGTGGCTCCCATAGCAGAAATGCCCCCTACAGGAATCTAGTACTTCTCAGTCCCCTGTAGGACACATCTATCACAATAGCAGAAGCTACAACTGCATTGGTGTCGGACCACAAATGCCGGTGACATCGTGCAACAGTGGGGCTCCTATTCTGACTAGTCCAGCCCCGAGTCTTTCTCACAGTCCCCTACCAGGGCCTACATAGACCCAAATGGTTTCTAACAGTCAAACCTGTGTCTTAGGATGTTCCAGCTGCAAAGACTCCACCTTGGGAATGCAGTGAGAGCAGACTGCTCTGACAGACGCTACAGACCCCTGCTTTTCTTTCCCCTTCGCTTGCTCTCCCGTAGGAAGGCTGTCAGCCTCTACCAGTAGGAGTGGGGCCACTTTCACCAGACTGTCTTCTCTACTGCAAGTCATCAGTCTACAATCTACCCTCAAGCTGCAGCATCTGCTCCGCATATAGATATTAGCTCTCTTCTTCCTGACTGCCCCTCCCTCCTGGCCACCACATCCTGTAGATACAGGATGATTCCCACTTGCAGAGCATGCCTACCTGATTATGAGATAATTGGAGGAGACTTGAGACTGTGAACAGAATGCTGGGTGGATGGATGAGCCTTTGGGGGTGTTAGTATGGTGTGTGCGTGTGTCCTTTTATACAAGGGCAGTGGGGTTGGTTGGTCCACACAGGCAGAACACAGTGAGTCATACAAAGTTGGAGGATGTTTTATTGTTATTAAAAAGATGGAGAGAGACCTTAAAGACATAAATGGGCTCCAGAAAATTTAAAGAAAAAAAGCTGGCAAAGCTAAGCTTTGTATCATGAATATCTCTTGGGAATCCCCAAACAGCCGGGCATCCTCCCTTTTCTTTCCCATTTTCTCCCTTGTCTTTGTTGGAGACTTTGAACTGGCATTGGCCTTTATATGAAACGAGGAAACAGTCATGGTGCCTCTCCAGTGCCAGTGGCTAGTCAACTTCAGTGCCCCAGGTGTGGCCTCTCTCCCTAGAAGTCTACTCTAACTGGTATTTTCTGCAGTGAGTGGCCTGGTCTGGATGGCAGACTGCAGGAAGAACACAGTCTGGCCTGGTTTTTCTAGCACCCTTTCTCTTTCTCCCCTGTTGCTCCTAGACCACCAGATGGCCTGACTCAGATCTGCTCAATGGGCCCTTTTCCTGGAGGTCCTTCTGGGTTACTCAGCCCTTGCTCAGTGGCCTCTGGACCAGTTCCAGCTAGGGCTCAACAGAGGCTGTGAGGCTCAGTTCCCCCTCTGAGTGTCTCTGGAGTATAGCTGGGTCACGCAGTGAGGTAACAGTATCCTGCTCTTCAGGCTGTGGGTCAGCAATGTCTCTGATTGGATTTTGCCTCTGAGAATTTAGCATGTTGCATAGGTGGCAGGAAGAGGTCTTCATAAGGAGCACCATCTTAGGGAGGTTCTGCCCCTATGTTCCAAGAAGCAAGAGTTCACTTAAGTGTCAGGAAAAACATGGCAGGGCACTGGTGGTGAGAAAGCCATCAGACCTTCAACAGCCCTTCCCAGATTTCCCTTTGGGCAGTGGTGTCTCTGGCATCTCAGCTTCAGTGGCATATGGAAACTTCCCCTTCTCTCAGGAAAAACTGTTTTTGAGAGGACTGTGTAGACACGGCTGGTTCTAAAGCTTGTCTGCATCTAATGGATGCAGGTAACACAGCCCTCCTGGGAGAGTGCCCAGTTAAGGGCCAGACACCCTATAAAAGGAACTTATGGCCCTATCCATTAGTCTGGCAATGGCTGTGGTGGTGTTGCTTGGGTGCTGTTGGCTATAGTCTGGGGAAGAGTCTTCTCTTCTAGTGGTTCTCCAAATGTGAAAGGGAGGTTGGTAGAAGAGTCAGAGCCATAAGATCAAAAGATGCTGAGATGAGAGGGCAATTTGGCCTGTTCAGCTGAATGGACTTGATCCTAGAGGGCCTAGCAAGCTCTGAGAGGTTATCTAGGCACCCTGTCCAATCATGTTCCGATAGTCACGGCCAACTGTCTGCTTCACTTCCACCACTGAGGAGACGATCCAGTTTACCTGTGGGATGCAAAAATGAGATGAACTGTGTGACTTTAGTCCCCTCCATTCTGAATAGTGAGACAGGGTCAGCTCCCAGTCTTGGGGTGACATATAGCTGGAGTGAGGATAAAACGGTGACATTTTAGGGCACAGTCTGCGTATAGTTTTGAGATGGTATATAGCTATGGTAAGGGGAATTGTAGAGATAACAGGGATCTGGCGAGGACCAGGTTTAGACAGAGTGGGGAACGGCATAGAAACGGTGTGCAGATAGTATTGAAGATGACGGCTAGGGTAGGTGATAACACAGAGGAGCATCAAGACAAATTAGGGACAATATGGACAATGTGGGTATATCAAAGAACAGTGAGGGGGTGGCATGAGGACAGAATATGACTGTGGAAGATGACATATGACAGTGTAGGAGAAAGCTTGAGACAGTATGGGATAGGCAGGGGCAGCATGACTCATCATTGACATAGTTTGTGGATAGTGTAGCTATTGTGGAGGTGCTGGGGGAGCTGTGCCGACCTTGAAGAGTGTGACAGTGGCACTGTAGCACACGCTGAGCAGGAAGAGGGTGATGAAGATGGTGATGGTCGTCCAGAGCCCATCCAGCTCCCCGTCCTGGGCCTCAGCACAGCTGTCATCCAGTTCCAGCTCTGCACAAAAAGAGGCAATCAGGGTTTGTCCCAACAAGGGAGGGATTCCCTATGTGGCCGCTGAGTTTGCATGGAGGTAGAGGAGAAAGAGCCAGCTGGACTGGGCCAGCAGACCCTCCCTTTCTGCCCTCTCTGGGCCAGCAGCTCAAGTTCCTCCAAGTGTTCCATCTTGAACCCTGGGCTCAGCCAGAAACAACAGGCCTGATGGTGGCCTGGACCCTTTTTGTCTACCCCACCACTTAGTACTGGGCTGGCTGGGCTGAATCAGGGCTTATGACCCCTGCAGGGAGTGACTCTGTAGCCTGTCTGATCTGCTGTTTGTCCCATGGTGACCAAATCCAGAGGGCCAGAATGAGGGCAGGGCCTGTGTTTGGTGATGCCTGGGCTTTCTAGAAGCTCCACACTTGGGAAGTGAACCAAGGAGGGTGTTAACTGTGTGGGATGAAAATAGGGGCTTGAGGATAGAGGGTCAGACTGTGTCTGGGGGTACTTTTCTGTGTACTAGGACAAAGGATTCAGGTGCTCATGGGAGCTATTTCATCAGCACTGGCCCAAATATGAACATTTAGGTAGTGTTTAGGGAGGCTGCCTGTGTGAGATATCGCTTGTATGTGTGTGTGTGTGTGTGTGTGTGATTGGAAGTAGAGGTGCCATGTGGGTTGTATGATGTTCAGGAGGCTGGTTTTAATGGCTATGGTCTCAGCCTATATGTGGGTATTTAAATAGTCACTTCCTTGATGGCATCCAGGGACACAGGTCTCAGTGACCCTGGTCTCAGATGTTCCTCTTGGAACACAGGTGTAAGTGAATGTCATATGGGGTGTAGTCAGGAGTGGTTATCCTTATCTCTGAGGTCTAGCAGAGTTTATCTGGGCTCCATGTATGGACAGCAAGAGTCTTTCTTTCTGTCAATGTTCCCGCTTGCTTCTGCAGTGCTTACAGAGACCTCCTCAGTCACAGTAGGGGGTCATGAAAGAGAGAAGGGCAGACAGATGAGGGTGGGGCTTGTGTTGAGGTGAGGTGCACTCCTTGTACTCCTTTCCTTGGATGTTTTCTAGGGGTGTCTCCAGTCCCATCACAGAGGTGTTGGTGGATGGAGGGAGGGTATGGAGAGAGTCCCTTGGGCCATCCTTCCTACCCAGTGAGGGATGATCTCTGGCAAGGACAGGCACACTGGCATGCTCTGGGTCTGGCAGTGTAAGATCTCTTTTCTTTCGTTGATGCTAACTTAGGCCTTGGACCCTGGTCAGCCTGTGGCTAAGGCATGTCATGAGCTATGTGCTGTGTAAAGAACCAGGATAATCTCAGAGGGTCCCAGGGTATCTCTGGGTGCTTTATTTACAAGGTTAGGGGGTAGGGCTGGTAACAGTGTCTTGTAGGACCCAGTGTCTGGCTGGGTGTTTGAGCTCATTTACCAGGGGAGCGGGAGAGGTTCTTCAGCGTGTGGTGGTTGTGCAGAGCCTCGTGTACCACAGAACAGGTAAAAACTTCTCCTTGCAACCAACTGTTTGTGTCCACAGTGAGCTTGCTGTAGAGGAAGTAGGACCCATCTGAGTCCAGAATGGGTGGAGTGTTCTTGTAGTTCTGCTCCAGCTCCCCGTTCCTTTCCCACTCCACACTGATGGCTTCAGGGAAGAAGTCTGTGACCATGCAGGTCAGACTAACCTTCTTCTTGGACATTTGCTCTCGAGGTGGAGGTATGGCATACACTTGAGGTATCCTGGGTTGCCCTGTGGAGAGAAAAGTCATAACAAATTAAAGACAAAGTGGAGGGCTGTCCATACAAGCGTTCATTCTTACATCCATCACAGCTCCTATCCAGCTTGTTTACAGGTCCCACCTTTGGGTTTTGAGATGATTCTCTCAGTGGGGCCTGGGAGGCCTTTGTTGTTGACCTTGCATTTGAACTCCTTGCCACTCAGCCAATCATTGTGCTGGATGGGAAGGACACTGATCACGCGGAGGGTACCATTGTTCAGCTCCTCAGAAGGCTGTGTCTGAGCTGTGTACACTTCAACATTGTTCACAAACCACTTGAACTGGACATCTGGTTCTTCCTCGCTCACATCCACCACTACACATGTGACCTTGGGGGTCAGGGTGATCATGAGTGTCTCTTTGGGCTTTGGAGGGAAGATGAAGACAGAGGGTCCACCGACGTTAGCTATGAGGAGAAACAGGATGGATCAGAAACTGGGCCTCCAATGTGTGACTATTTGTGACAGTCATTTCCTGGGACTAAAGAAGGAGACTTAAATGACTTACTTGGGCACAGGGGAGGTAAGATGATGGGCTCTGCAGAGAAAAGACCAGGCATTAACAGAGTCAGAGTGAGAGAAGGCACCAATCTGGGGAGGGGAAGGACGGCCCTAGTGTGGGCAGAGGTCAAGCTGTTCCTGGATATGATACGGATTGGGAGCTTGAGACGCGCGTCCATGATGTGAAATGTTGGTAGCCTTCTCAGAAGATCACTCTCTGAGTGTGAGGAACCTGAACCGAGGCCTCCAGGAGGTAGACGCAAAGGAACCCTGTTCCCCTGATTGGTGTTGCCTCCCTGCCAACGTCTGTCCAGCTTGATCATTGTATACAGAGGTTGACCCCAGTCTGACCTCCCAGTTAACCTTTATCTCCCTTGGTCACCCTCTCACCAATTCTCTTGCTCAAATTTGTACCGCTGGCCGGGTGGGCAACGTTGCAGGTGACAGTCTGGCTGGGCCATGTGCTGGAGGACACAGTCACTGAGCTGCTGAGGGAGTAGAGCCCAGAATGCAGGACAGAAGGGAAGATGCGCACGCCACTGGTCAGGGTTCCAGAGTTCCAGGTAACGGTCGCAGGCTCAGGGAAAAAGCCCTTGACCAGGCATCCCAGGGTCACTGTGGAGCCAGTTGTGCCTCCACATCCAGGAGCCAGAGGGTAGACAGATGGGGCTGTTGTTGAGGCTGCAAGACAGGAGGATGTGTGAGCTTATCAGACATGGCTGGATCCAAGCATCTGGAAGAGCTCTGTCCTTGATTCTACAAGAACTCCAGGCTTCTGCAAAGAGCATGTAGGATCTAGAATCTGGAATATGGGCATCATATGGCCATCTTGATTGTTTCAGCTGTCTCAACTTAGACCCTGCTTACCCCAGGATCACCAGATCAGCCTGACCAGTAGAACTTCTGAGCCCAGCTCTATCCCCAGGATATTTTCAGAAAGCTGGTGGATGAGCTTTCCATTGTGTTTTGTATGTCCAGCTCTATAGTCTCTTGCACTTGTGTCTTGAAGGTGTACACATTGTTCAAGTCTTCCCTCAGTGGAGCCCGCATTCCCTTCCCCAGTTCTGCCTGCCTGCCCTGCCATGTTGGCGTCTGCTGTCTTGTTCCCTTTCTGTATTGCATGTATGTATGTATGTATGTATGTATGTATGTATGTATGTATGTATGTGTTTGTTGTGGTGTCAGGTCCCATGAGCTCTTCACAAAACCAGATCCCTAGTCCTAGCCGTGTAGGCTATGCCTTCTGGTGTTGTTTCTGAGTTAAGAAGGGTGAACAAATCCCACTCCTAGACTCTTACTCTGGTTCCACGCTGACACAATGCTTCCTCAACCTGCCTGCTACTTTGATTCCTAAATTTGTGCTCTGGGCTCCAGCTTGAACTTAGCCCTCCTTGAATCTTCCTCCTTGATTCCTGAGGTCTGTACCCAGCACTGCTGTCATGCACCTTCCCCGCATGGGCAGCCCTGGCCTGACTGACTTCCCTGGAGGCATCCATGTTTCTTGTCCTCTGCAGGGTAGTCCTCCTGGCTGGGGCCTAAAGAGCTCAGCTCTAGGGAACTACTGCCTCTTCTCTTACTCCTAACCCCACACTCATCCCCGGCTTCCTTTACATGGTGCCAGTGGCTCCCATATCCCAGCAAAGTTCCTTTTCTTGTTCTGGAAGCCTTGGGCCCTTTAGTGTAGGATGTGCACCATTCACGAGGGAATTGGGTGTCAGGCTTGTGTTCCTCCCAGTCCTAGTCTCCTCTCAGCTCCAGGGCGTACTGGACTCCTGTCATCCTTCTTTGCACCATAGCTGCTGGCACCCACTGCTCAGACCCTGAAATGCACCCCCACCGCTCTGTGCATCCAATTCTCTGGATACCTAACTACTGTGGCATGCTTGACCTTCTTGTCCTATGTTCCAATCAGCCTCCGGTGACAAAGACTGGGCTCCTGACCCCAGAAGTGCAGCCTATAAGGCTCTTTTGAGAGTGTTAGCCTTGGTCACCTTCCCTGCTCAGGTCCCTACTCAGTCAAGGTTTTTCTTGCCCCCACTACTGGTTCTCTCTGCAGCCATGCTGACCCCGTCTGTGAGTTCAGGCAAGCCCTGAGCACTTTCCTCTCCTTTTTCTTCCCTTTCCTCTTCTCTCTAGTTCTTATACATGGCCCCTCTGTCTGACCCCAGCTCTCACTACCTTCTTGCCAGAGGGCATGTCTCAAAACGACGTGCAGACCAGCAACAGGGGAGCGGATGTAGCAGGAAAGGTAAAGATGACCGGGTCCCCTCTCAGCTGTTTCAAATTTCTGCATCTCACCCGATCCCCAACTCCTCAGCTATCACAGCTGCCTCAATCATCTCACTTCTTACAAAGGCCCAGGGCTCGTTCACCCTGCCCAGAGAATTCCTGGTTGCCCCTGCTAG
The DNA here is from genome assembly GCA_001685075.1 of Bramus lutescens. Classification (NCBI taxonomy): domain Eukaryota; kingdom Metazoa; phylum Chordata; class Mammalia; order Rodentia; family Cricetidae; genus Bramus; species Bramus lutescens. The sequence continues at coordinate 28,185 of LOEQ01005123.1, forward strand.
ACCTACTGATTTCCTTGGTTGATCTGGTCCCCTGCACTACAACCTGCCTCAGTACACTGTGACCACTCATACTGGGTCCCCACACAACCACTTGCCCTGCTTTCCATAGAGCTAGTGAGTTCACTTTCTCACACTTCGTCCGCCCCAGAACCTCAATAGCTGCTTGATCTGGTCCCCCACAGTCCCACCTTCTTCAGTCACTTTGAGGTACTCAGCCCGATGCCGTAACTCCTACCGCTTCCAGCTGTACTCTAGTTCCTCAGCCTGTTTTCTGTTCCCTCACCTGGTCTCGGCTCACTGGTAGCTGCTCAGTGTGGTGTCCAATACCCTGGGACCCTCTCCATCTCACAGCCCTGTGGCTTCTCCGACTGCTCCTTCACATTCCCATCCACCTCAGCCCCCTGTAGTTTCTTAGCCCATTTCTTCCATCATCACCTACCACAGCTCTCTTGTAGGTGCTTACTTTGATTGCATGATCTTCTGAGGCTTCCTTGACTCTCCAGAATTCTCGCCTACTCTGGATCCCTGGAAGAGCTCTTCCTGGTTCCCCACTTTCTCAGTTGCCTCTGACCACCCGTGGCTATTCAACCTGGCATCCCACACACCCACTAGCTGTAGCTCCACTGTAGGTGTTCAGCCAGACCCCTGTACCCTCACTTGCCCACCTCCCCGGTAACTGTTCAGCTTGCTCCCCAAAACTATTTCCATGTGCCCCCTCTGTCTTGTAATGCTCAGTTTAATACTCCATTTCCTGGTCCTATCTCCCTTTAGCTACTCAGACTGGTCCCACACTCCCACCTTCCCTAGCACCCCAGCTCTGCTCAGCTGGTCCCCACCTTCCCTAGCTCCCCAAGAGCTGCTCAGCTGGTTCCCACCTTCCCTAGATCCCCCAGAGCTGCTCAGCTGGTTCCCACCTTCCCTAGCTCCCCAAGAACTGCTCAGCTGGTCCCCAAATTCTCTAGCTCCCCAAGAGCTGCTCAGCTGGTTCCCACCTTTCCTACCTCCCCCAGAGCTGCTCAGCTGGTCCCCACCTTCCCTAGAACCCCAGAACTGCTCAGCTGCTCCCCACCTTCCCTAGCTCCCCAGAGCTGCTCAGCTGCTCCCCACCTTCCCCAGCTCCCCCAGAGCTGCTCAGCTGCTCCCCACCTTCCCTAGGCCCCCAAGAGCTGCTCCACCAGGTCCCCACCTTCCCTAGCTTCTCCAGGAGCTGCTCTGCTGGTCCCCACCTTTCCTAGCTCCCCCAGAACGGCTCAGCTGGTCCCCCCTTCCCTAGCTCCCCAGAACTGCTCAGCTGGTCCCCACACTCCCACCTTCCCTAGCTCCCCAGAACTGCTCTGCTGGTCCCCACCTTCCCTAGCTCCCCCAGAGCTGCTCAGCTGGTTCCCACCTTCCCTAGCTCCCCAGATCTGCTCAGCTGGTCCCCACACTCCCATCTTCCCTAGCTCCCCAGAACTGCTCAGCTGGTCCCCACCTTCCCTAGCTCCCCAGAACTGCTCAGCTGGTTCCCACCTTCCCTAGCTCCCCAGAACTGCTCAGCTGGTCCCCACACTCCCACCTTCCTTAGCTCCCCAGGAGCTGCTCCGCCTACCCTTTACACCACCTGTCTCCCTCTGCTACAGGTGTTGTCTTGTTTCCTGAGCTTTCAAGGCTTCTGTGACTCTCTAGAATCCCTACCTACCTGGAATCCAGAGGCGTTCAGTCTGGTTCTCCATGCTCCCTCCTGCTTCAGCTTCCCTTTAGCTTCTCAGGTTGGACCCCCACACTCCCACCTGCCTAACTTTCCTATAGGTCTCACCCTGGTAATCCACACTCTCATCTATCCCAGTTCCCCTTTTGTTCCTCAGTTTGGTCTTCCACATGCCCGCTTTCCCCAGATCTGCTGCAGCTTTTTAGTCAGATTCCCATATTCTTTTTTTTTTTTTGTGGGTCAAGGGGACATGCTACTCAGCCTTTCTCGCCATATTCCCAGCTACTCCAGCTCCCATGCAATTGTTCAGTCAGGGCCCCTAGGCTTCCACCTGCTCTAGCTCTCCTGCGGCTGCTCAGCCTGGTACCTTGAAATCTTAAATGTCCCAGTTCCCCTGATCTCCTGGGCCTACCTTGGTCCTCTCAAATGCCCACCCTCCACAACCCACCTGTAGCTTCCTGCCAGGTTCTTGGAGTTCCTTAGACTTCTTCCTGCCTGCCTTGGCTTCTTTCAGTTCATGTTTGGCCTCACTCCTTGTCTTATCTCTTCAACACTGAGCTTGATTCCCAAACCCTGGAGAGTCTACCATCTTTTCTGGATTCCCGGATAGGCTTAGAATCCCTCTTGGATGAGTTTTGGATTTTTCCATGCCTTCTTTCCCCTTTCAGCTCACCATGGTCAGCCTTGTAGGTTTCTGCTGCAGAGAACTTGCTTCTCTGGCTCCCACTCTCTGTTGACTCAGCTGATTTGGTCCTACCAGCTTCTGGACAGACCAAGTTCTTCTCATAGGTCTGCTGATGTATCCATTCCATCATCTACTTGAGGCCAACTCTGGTTGTTGTCGCTGTGTGTGTGTGTGTGTGTGTGTGTGTGTGTTTCAGGTCCAGGGGCCTGTGCTCCAGCTCATGGGATCCCTGGACCCTGTCTGGTAAACACTCTTCAGGTTGTCATCTTACCTGTGCATCCCATGTATCTCCTCCATAGCATCTGGTATCTCTTCCCACTCCTCCATGGCTTGTCAGTTGTTCAGTTCTGGAAACATCCTCTGTTGGCCCAAGTCTCATGGTCCTCTCCATTTGCACCATCCCTTTCCTGTTGATGTCACTTATGTGAGGGAAATAGGAAGATGATTCCCTCTTTTCTTGTTTTGTCCCATGGCTCTCAGAAGCTTAACTCTGGGTTTTGTTCTCCTTGGAGTTGAACCCACTTGTCACAAAGGTATAAATGCCACTTGACAGCCATCTCTGTGCAGACTAAGAACAGGATTGAAACTGGGTGGCACAAAGCACTACCTGAAGTTCCCCTTTCTTTAGGGGTTTCTTGTCAGGGGGTGAGGGGAGTACAGATCTGGCTGAAGTTGCTTCACAAGGATGGGTGGGGGTGGATGAAGTAGTACCCTTGAGACCCAGGGGAGAAAGCAGGAAGCCTGGCCATTACCTACTGCTCTGTGTTCACAGACTCCTTGGGTTCCTGGGCTGGCTGATATTGTTAACTCCACCTTAATCACTTCTCTCATTACTTCCCTGGAGAGGGAGGCTTCTTATTCAGACTGAAGCCCAAACATGGTGGCAATGTCTTCCTGTCCTTCTCCCCAGACAGTGCTTTCTTAGGGGAACCCAAATCAATCTGTGTTAGGGAAGAGAAGGGGCTAATGACAGGTGGGTAGAGCACACAATGTAAATCAGATGATGCATGGAAGGAATTAGAGACCTGTGCTCACATGCAGGATGGCATGGCTACAAAAAACCCTGTGCTGGTGGTCAAGAGGGACCTTTGGTTAAACTTCAAGGGGACTTTGGCAGGTAAAGTCCCTAGGAATGGCTTTTGCAAAGGAATGATATGAACTGCTTGCTGATCAGAGAGCAGAGACCTCACTGAGACATGAATCAGGAGGAATAAACCTGCTACAGCAGTGTGGGGTGCGTGGGGCAGTGGACTCCAAGGAGAAGAGGAAGAGATGCTTTCTTAGGACCCAAGAGGCATGTGTCAGAAGGTTAGGGAGAGGGAGTGGGCCTGCACAGTCCTGGGGCTGAAGTGGTGGTACGCTCTAATTTGAGGGCCCAGGATTCCTAGAAAGAGAGACTTCCCTGGGTGTAGAGACACTGGCACCGCGTAGGAGAAAGCAGGGATCAGTGTGGGGTAAGGGGTAAGAGAAGAGGCAGTAGTGGAACTACTAAAGAGCTGAGCTCATTAAGTTCCCCTTAGGAAAAATACCCTGCAGAGGGCAAGTCAGGCCAGGCCAGGCCAGGGCTGCCCATGCTGGGATAAGATGCATGACAGGTGTGCTTGATTCCTCAGGACTCAAGGAGGAAGATTCAATGAGGGCTAAGGTCAAATTTAGGAATTAAAGTAGCAGACAGGTTGAGGTCCCTTGGGCATTGTGATTCCTCTGTGGAATCAGAGTCAAGAGTCTAGGAGTGGGATTTGTTTACTCTCCTTAGCTTAGAGCCATCTCCAGATGGATGTGAGTTTGTGAAGAGCCTGTGAGTTCTGAGAACAGGTGCCACCAATCAGGCCGGATACTGTGTTAGTTACTTTTCCATTGCCGTGATAAGACATGATGACAAATGTAACATAAAACGTTTATTTCGGGTTGACAGTTTCAGAGGGTTAGAGTTCATGACCATCATGGCAGAGAACATGGCAGCACATAGGGAGGCAGGAAGCTGAAGCAGTAGCTGAGAACTTACATCTTTTATTTTATTTTAAAAAACCAATCTTTTTTTATTTTACATACTAATCCCAGTTCCCTCTCCCTCCTCTCCTCCCGCTCCCTGCACCATCCACGGAACCCACACCCATCCATTCTCAGAAAGAGTGAGGTCTCCCATGGGAAGTCAACAAAGTCTGCCACACGCATTGAGGCAGAACCAGGACACCCCCCACCCCCGTATCTAGGCTGAGCAAGGAGCCCAAGGGAATGGGCTCCAGCCAGTTCATGTACCATAAATACTGGTCCCACTGCCAGTGGTCCCACAAACTGCCCAAGCCACACAGCTGTCCCCCACATTCAGAGGGCCTAGTTCAGTCCTATGCAGGCTCCCCAGTTGTCAGTCAGTCCAGAGTCAGTGAGCTCCCACTAGTTTGGGTCAGCTGTTTCTGTGGGCTTCTGAATCATGGTCTTGAGTCCTTTGCTCTTATTGTCGCCCCTCCTTCTCTATAACTGGACTTTGGAAGCTTGACCCAGTGCTTAGCTGTGGATCTCTGCATCTGCTTTCATCAGTTACTGGATGAAGGTTCTATGATGACAGTTAAGGTAGCCATCAATCTGATTTCAGGGGAAGATCAGTTCGGGCACCCACTCCACTATTGCTTAGGGTCTTAGCCAGGGTCATCCTTGTAGATTCCTGGGAATTTTCCTAGTGCCAAGTTTCTTGCTAACCCCTTAATGGCTCCCTCTATCGTGATATCTCTTTCCTTGCTCTCCCTCTCTGTCCTTCTCCCAACTAGGCCATTCCCATCCATCATGTTCTGCTCCCCTCCCCTTCTCCCCCTTCCCCTTCTTCCATTCTCGCCCTGCCCCCATTCTTTACTGAGGAGATATTGTCTACTTCCCCTTCTCAAGGGATCTATGTTTGTCTTTCTTAGAGTCCTTCTTGTTTCTTAGTTCCTCTGGGGTTGTGGACTGTAGGCTGGTTATCCTTTGCTTTATATCTAATATCCACTTAGGAGTGAGTACACACCATGTTTGTCTTTCTGGGTCTGGGTTATGTCACTCAGGATTCTTTTCTCTGATTTCATCCATTTGCATGCAAATTTCTTTGTCTTTTTTAAATCATTTTTCCATTTAAAAATTTACACTTCCTCCCCTCCTCCCATTCCCCTCCCACTCCCCCACTCCCCCTCCTCCCTCCCCTTCCCTCCTTAAGAGAGGGCAGGGCACCCTGTCCTGTGTGAAGTCCAAGGCCCTCCCCACTCCATCCAGGCCTAGGAAGGTGTGCATTCAAATATACTAGGGTCCCAAAAAGCTAATACATGCAGTAGAAACAGGTCCCAGTGCCATTATCGATGGCTCCTCAGTCCACCCCCCTTGGCAACCACATTCAGAGAGTCCAGTTTGATCACATGCTTGTTCAGTTTCGGGCCAGCTGGATTTGGTTAGCTCCCATTAGATCAGGCACATTGTCATTGTTTTTAACCGCTGAGTAGCACTCCATTGTGTAAATGGGCCACATTTTCTTTATCCATTCTTTGGTTGAGAGGCATCTAGGTTGTTTTCAGGTTCTGGTTATTACGAATAATGCTACTGTGAGCATAGTTGAGCAAATATCCTTTTGGTATGAATGTGTATCCTTTGAGTATATGCCCAAGGGTGGTATTGCTGTATTTTGAGGTATATTGATTCCCAATTTTCTGAGAAATTGCCACACTGATTTCCAAAGTGACTGTACAAATTTGCATTCCCACCAGCAATGGATAAGTGTTCCACTTACTTCACATCCTCTCCAACATAAGCTATCATTGGTGTTTCTGATCTTAGTCATTCTGACAGGTGTAAGATGGTATCTCAGAGTTGTTTTGATATGCATTTCCCTGAAGGCTAAGTTGAACAATTCCTTAATAGTCTTTTGGCCATTTGAAATTCTTTTGTTGAGAATTCTCTGTTTAGAGCTGTATCCCATTTTAATCGATTTTGTATTTTGATGTCTAGTTTCTTTCCTTTTTTATGTCTAGTTTATTGAGCTCTTTATGTATTTTGGAGATCAGTCTTCTGTCTGATGTGAATTTGGTGAAGATCTTTTTCCTATTCAGTTAGCTGCTGTTTTGTCTTATTGACTGTATCCTTTGCTTTTTAGAAGCCCTTAGTTCCAGGAGGTTCCATTTATTTACTGTTACTCTCAGTATCTGTGCTACTGGCGTTATATTTAGGAAGTGGTCTCCTGTGCCCATGCATTGAAGGCTACTTCTCACCTTCACATCTGTGAAGTTCAGTGTGTATGGATTTATGCTGAGGTCTTTGATCCATTTGGACTTGAGCTTTGTGAATGGCAATAGGTATGGATCTTTGTCACATGCTGACATGCAAAAACTGGATATTTTTAAGGAACAGCTTTAAGCTATTTAAATTCATAAGGCTATGGGACTTTTTAGGTTTACAAAATGTTTTAAATTATTAATATATGAATTTAAAAATAAATAAAAGTTTAGAAATTCAGGCCACAGTATGAGCATCAAACACTAAACACTAGAAACTGGGATGTTCCTATCTTATGATGTAGCAAGACAATGACCTAAGCAATCTGGCAAAGGGCTTAGAGCAGCATCTCAACCTATGGCTCATGACCCTTTGGGGGTTGAGGGGTAGTCTAGGACCACCTGCATGTTGGATGCTTGCATTGCAATTCATATCAGTGGCAAAATTGCAGTTGTGAAACAGCAATGAGAGTGACGTTATTGTTGGAAGGTCACCACAACATGGGAAACTGTGTTGAAGGGCTGCAGCATTAGGAAGGGTGAGAATGACTGGCTCAGAGAATGTTTCTCCTTACACAAGGTCTACTCATGCTTAAGGACATACATCTAGCCTCTTTGTCTTTGCTAACTTTGTTAAACTTAAGCTATTTTAATGAACTAAGTCATATGAAAATTGTTATATTCTGTAATGGTTTACTATAAAAGGATCAGGAATTTTCCCAATCTCTTTGATCTGTGTTTATGAGTTAAAAGTTTTATTTTGATACTAAAAGAAGCTTCAATTCAGAAATTATTATTTTTAAAGCACAAATTTAACAGAGATAAAATTTTAAACTCCTAATCTTATAAAAACTTATAATTGTAAACTGTTAAAGATAAGTAAGACATGCCAATTAATAGTCACCTTATAAATGATCAAATTCTTTAGTGTGTTCAGGTTGACTTGAACTCAAACCAGGGTTAAGTTCCTCTTGCTGTCTTCTTTCTTACAGACCTCATTAACGCTCACTCTTCCTTATACCATATCTGAGTTTCTGAAGCCAGGCTCTTCAAGTGTCCCATGTGTCCAGAAAAATCATTTAACCTTGCTGTCCAGATTCAGGATGAGGAAGAGTACCCCCATGCTGGAGGGTGGCCTAAGTCCTGACCCATATCCATCTTTCCTCACCAGCTCTTGAACTAAGGGGAGGGCATTTATCTTCATCATTCCCCCAAAGTCCAAGGACACATTCTTGATCTCCCTGACCCTTAAGATCACATGTATGGTGGTAGCCAATTCTGCTGGTTTATGATGTGCACATGGCTCAGATGAAGGTCTGGGAAGAGCAATATAACAACACCTGCCATGTGGTCAGCACCCTCCTTATCCTGTGCCAAGACTGGCTGAGAGGTAAGGAATTCAAGTTCAAGATCAACAGTGGACCCTTCCCAGTTCTCACTGAGAAAATTTTCTCTAAAGTTAAATGTGGGATCTAGGGGAGGTGGACTATATGGGGGCTGCCATGGGCCAGGGTACTGAGCTTGGCAAAGCTTTTTACTTTGGCTGTGACTGCTCTTCTGACTTCTCTCCTCACAGGAAAGGCTCAGATGCTTCAGGAATACACCATGCCTCCACCCAAGGAACAGATGATCAAGATCAAAGTCATTTTCATCTGCATGATCGTGGACTTTCATCTCAGATATATTGATATGCAATAGCACAGCCATGGAAATAAGAGCAGAACCACAGGAACATCCCACTGCTCATGGACTCTGATGGGTCCTTCTTCCTCTACAGAAACCTTACCATAGAGAAGAGCGGGAGGCAGGAGGGAAATGTTTTTACTTGCTCTGTGGTACACGAGATCATGCACATAGAAGACCCTCTCCCAGACAGTGGATTAATGAGTGTGGCACCCAGTAAACCCTCCGATCCCTAGGGCTACTGATTCCTGTGTATTCCTTTCCTCCACATGAGTAAATCACCCAGCACGGCCCTGGGACCCAGTGAAAGTGTCTTGGTTCTTTCTGAGGCAATGTTACACCTATGTGCCTAGGCCAATGGCTGTGGGGGTCTAGTTAGTTTCCAAGTCCATATCATCAGACTCAGAGCATTTGTGTACATCTGGCCTGGCCTGAGGTCATCCCCCAATAGAGGGAGAGGTTTGGTCCAAAGGGGCGTTCTCCCATGCTCTGCCTATAGCCAGCGGAAGTGCTAAGGCTGAACNCCGTAATCTCCTAAGGAAAGGAGCACAAGGAATGTATAAATTCTGATTCTTTCCATCTGTCCTTGTCCTTTTTCTCTGTCCAACAGTGCTCCTGTGACTGCAGGACGCGTCTAGCCTAGCTGTACAACCCATTCAGCACAGGCCACTCTGCCTCATGTCTCTGGTATATGGGGCAGGGCTGTCTATGTGTGTGGGCACTGCCTATCTACCAGACACTCATTTTTGTGCCCCAGAGGAACTGATGTTAGTGCCCTGGCTGCCCTAGAAGAGGGTCTACCAGATATCCACATAGGTGTTTAGCTTGACCCATTAGAATCAGTGTACTTAATATCACTCAGTCGTATAATACCTGTGCTCAGAGGTATACACATGTGTTCTTGCCTAGATCTTCACAGAGGCACCTCACCTGTAGGGTGTTACGATATCCCCAACTGCCACCTCAATATCCACATTTGGGCCATCATAGTCAGACATAGTTTTTGTCTTCGGAGGGTACCTTCACCCATCTCTATACACACAGTCTCTGAGGACCAATATATCCCTGAAGGCCTGCCCTTCTACCTTACACAGATGACAGGCCTCCTTCCTTATATGGACCTTCACTGAAGTCAAGGCATCACCAGGCCCAAGCTGTCATCACTGTGGCCCTCTGAACTTGGTGGCCAAGGGGCAGGCAGAGGGTCAGGCAGGCTGTAGATCCACTTCCTGTATGGCTGTAGGCCATCACTGAGGCCAAACAGACCCAGAACTGAGAGTTAAGACATACAGGGAGGACTCCTGGACAATCTAGGTCACATCATCAGTTCAGTGTTTCTATTGAACCCAAGGACTAAGCAAGAGCAGTTAGGGAAAGGGTTGTTAGCCCAGAGAGGGCAGAAAGCAGAGCTGGCCCTAGGACAGGTCCACCAGCCGAGCTTAGCTTGTCCTTTCTCTTGTGCCTCTCCAATGCCCCACCTTCCACACAGGAAATTGCCTCCAGTTTTCCCTTGTTGGAAAAAAAAACACCGATTGCCCCTCTCTGTCCAGAGCTGGAACTGGACGACAGCTGTGCTGAGGCCCAGGACGGGGAGCTGGACGGGCTCTGGATGACCATCAGCATCTTCATCACCCTCTTCCTGCTCAGCGTGTGCTACGGTGCCACTGTCACACTCTTCAAGGTTGGCAGGTTCCCCCACTGTCCCTGTGATGTCTTATGTTACCATATTGCCCCCGTAGTGTCCTCTTACGTTTCTTGTGTTCCCTATACCGCCTTGGGGGCTTCCCCGAACTGTGACCCTCTTTGTATCACGCCATCCTCACCTTGCCCCAGTGCATTTGCTGCCCCTGGTCTATCATGCCACCACCACATTGTGAACCTGCTTGTCCATGCTGTCTCCATCTTGTTTCAGTGCTGCCCACGATTATGGTTTGTCTTTTTCACACTCTGTCCCCATACTTTTCCTACTGTACCCCTCAAGCTTCTCCAGAATGTTCTGCACTCTAATCATTCACCATTGCCAAACTGAATCTATGCTATCCCCCACACTGGTTCCTCCTGTGTCCCCACCCTCTGTGTCATGTCTATAAAAACTCCCACATCAACTACAGAGACACTTGGTCAATCATGCTAATTGCTGCTCTATTCATGATAGTCACAAACTGGAAAGAGTCTAGATGTTTGTCATCAGATGAGTAGATCAAGGAAGTGTGGTACATTTATGCAATGGAGTATTATCAAGCTGTTAAAAATGAAATTATGAAATTTTCAGATAAATAGATGAAACTAGAAATATATCTTGAGTGAGGTAACCCAGATGGAAAAAGATAACATTTGCTTATATGTGGGTGTTAGCTGTTAAGTCTTCGTGAGCAGGCTACAAATCATATAATCACAGAGGTAAGGGACTTGGGGGAGGGAAGGATATTCCTAGGAAGGGGAAATAGAATTCATAGCTATAGATGGAAGGGGCTTAGTGAGACTGGAAAAGAAGATCCAAACAGGAAAGGGGAGGGAAAAGGAAGGTAAGGAACAGAATATGGGCTAAAACTAAGGACCATCTGAGGAGTTGTATGGAATCCTAATATAATAGAAACATCTTAAACATGAGCTCTCCAGCTAGGGAAGCAGGAATCAGGTAGGCTAACAGCAGGTCTTCGCCTTGTTACAAGGTATCCCACCAGAGATGAACACCAGACACAGTTATAGTCTACTAAAAGTCTTTATTCCAGACTGGTGGGACTGCACTCAGGTATTTGGGACCTAAGTATAGCCCTGAGAATTTAGAACAAGAGACATTTATTTATTTATCTCTTTACTAAGTTTCATTTTTTCTACATTTATTCTTTTATACATTACATCTGGACAGCCCCACAATGATGACTCCTCTAGGACTATCATAACACCACTAAGCTGCAAAACACCACCTAAGGATTGGCTTTGGATGACAAACTGCTCAGAATAATTTCAAGGTGGCTAGTTGAGATGATCCAGCCTCACAGACTACAGAAGTCAGGATTTGACACAAGCCCTGCACTTTCTCATCATGCATAGACTAGACAAAAACTGATATTGCTACCTCTCCCAGGACTTTATAATTAACCCAAATTTTCTTTTTAGGACCCCCTAAAGATAACATTGCCCCCAGACAGCAGGAAGTAAATTTAAGAATACAATACCCCACATTCCCAAGAGGTAGGGTTGGTGGTTTTGGTCATTCAATGAATTATGGTTATTTCTTACTGTTTGGGGGGATAATTACAAGTTATTATTGGTAATAGGATAAAAGGTAAACAAAGCAAAGTTTTTGTTTTAAAAAAGAAAAAAGGGGGCTATAGATATGATAGAATAAAAGGGTAGATGATTAAATATAGTCTGAAATGAAAATGGGAGAATATAGATATAATAAGATAAAAGGTATATTATTAAATCTACTTTTAAAAAGCAACTACTAGTTTTAAATGTTTTACATTGGATTGGACTTTCATATATTGTATACAAATTTTGTGTATTGATATAAATTTGAGATTAATTTTGTTAGAACATACTGTGCATACATTTTTACTCTCATTCAAGGTATTGTGCCTATGCAACTCATTTAACAATGTACTGCAAATTTCTAGTCCTTGAAAATTATTATTACCAATTGTTTAGTATAATAAGAAAATGCAGGTTAGTGGTTAATCACCTATTATAATTGAAATTGTAGTCACATTAGGTATGTTTTCAAGGTCAGACAGATATATTTTAAACAGACAGGTCATCTTCAAACACTTCAGAGTCTACAGAATATGGCATTTAATAGGTTTTAATAACATAGGTTTTTTTCATTTTTATTAATGACAATGAGACATGTCTGCTCCTGGCAGCACCAATCTATTTCAGAGAAGATAACGGGCATCAAAGAAACTCCACACAGAATTTGCTTTCTTTGTGGAAAAAGTAAGCCATTGGGTAAGAAAGTGCCCTTGCCCCAACTGCTGACAGTGTGCTGTCTTAATGGGACAAGTAGGGCACAAAAGAGAGTGACTTCCAAACCTTGCCCAGACAAGGTGGGACAGTTCTTCAAAAACCCTGCTTCACAGAAATTCTGTCAGATATTCTAGGTCTATAGACCAAAGGTGGATGCCTCAATGTTTCAGAGGAATTTTGAGTGACTGTCTAGGAAGCCAGTTTCTGTAATTTCTCACATTTTTGGAAGTCATTTTCTCACACTTCCTGCTTACTCAGTTAATATTATTTCCTTCTTAGATCTCTGAGGGATTTGAAGACTAGATAGCTATAGTTTTCCTTGATTAATCAGATGCAGAAAATGAGTTATAATAGAAAATAATTTAGGTACAAGACTTTGGACTCATCAAGATATGATAGATACAAAGTATTTTCTTTGTATTTGTCAAATACAAATGGACTAGACATTGTTGATGTATTTGTTGCCTGTATATATTGTATATAGTCACTGTACTTATTGCATATAGTTTTCTTATATTATTTATAATCTTCTTTTTTAAACTTTAGACAAAAATGGGAAATGTAGTGATATTTTATTTGTATTTTAATAAATAAAGTTTGCCTAAAGATCAGAGAGTAAAACAGCCCCACTGGTCAGTCTTGCAGACAAGATGGTAACACACACCTTTAATCCTAGTAGCCACACTAGTTTGCCATATAAATGGGTGGTACATGACTTTAATCTCAGTGGTGCACACCTCTAACCCCAGTTCTAGAGAGGAGTATAAAATGGGAGGAAACAGCTCATAGACACAGTCTCATTCTGAGATTCCTGGAGGCATGATTGCCATTTCTGACTGAGGTAGATGTAAGAAGCAGTAGTTGGCTTTTTTGTTTTGTTGACCTTCAGGTCGAACCTAAATTTATGTCTCTGGGTTTTTGTTATTCATGCTACATAGTGGCAACAAAATATCCTGTTAATATTGATTTTTCTTCTGTCCCATATTAGGAATCTCTTCTGTCATGAGACAGAGATTTTGAATTTTACTTTAATAAACATGCTTGGGTTTAAAGGAGAGAGCCACATTCTAACTCCAAAGCCAGCTTTAATCTTTAATTGTACTCGAACTAAAAAAAGACCATTTGCTTTATATGTCTGTAGAGAACAGTAGAAACAAACATTTGAGATTCATAAAATTTTACCCTGTTGGAAATGTGTTATACTAATAGGTCAATTTACTCTTTTTCTTGGACATTTTTTCCTAGATGATTCATCTATTTTCTTCAGATGTTTCATTTGTCCAACAATCTTCAGATTCCTTAGCTAAATGCCTTTATTCTCCTATAGAGACAAAGATAAAACCCTTACCCAACCCTAATTTTGGGGAGATTCTCTTTTTGCAAGTTATATCTGATCAAATGAAAAACATTTATTAGTTTTATAGGTTAGATTAAATGACCTTGGTGCATGATGAACTATCATCTCTTCTAATTAAGAGGTTTCTCTTGTTAAAATAGAATCCTTATCAATTTTGATAGTATCCATAGTTTTTCTTCTCCTGTGGAAACAAAAGCACAATCTCTTCCCCAATGTAACACATGTCCTGGTTTCCATTCTGAGGTCAGCACATCTTTAAAGTGTATTGGCTGATTTAATTCTGTAGTTTTTTCCACTATCCAATGTCTCTCTGCAGCTGTTGTTCCTTTCTTATTAGCATTTAAAAATTCAAAGTTAATAAAGCATTATTAATTGATCTCAATAAATAAAACCTTTGAATCAGCTATCAGGAGGTGAAAATTGAAGGATTAGAGAAGCAGAGTGATCAGCCACTGGAATTACTACTACCTTTACCAATTCTCATACCAAAAGGGCTATCCTATTCTCAGACTGCCTCCTCAGACAACATCCTCAGACTGACTGCTTCAGACTGCTGCCTCAAACTTCAATGAACTCCTGTCTACTCCCATTTTATACTCCTCCCTCTTCCCAGCATATCACTCCTGTCTCCACCTCCTTAGTGCTGGGACTAAAGGCATG
>LOEQ01005123.1:54336-85170 GCA_001685075.1 Bramus lutescens
TGCTGTCTGCCATGGAGGCCGCTGGGGCCACATGCGCACTCGGGCCTGTACTAAATTCTTTACCAGAGTCTATGACCTATCTAGTTATGGGCTCCTGGTTCAGTCCATAGTATCAGAGATAATTTCAGTCTTTTGGAGCAAGCCTTAAACCCATTCAGAAATGTTTGGATACTCCCATAACATTCCTAGCACAGCTGTCAGTAAGCAGCACTCCTCCATGGCTTTTGTGTCAGCTCCTGCCTCCTGGTTTTGGCCCTGTTTGAGTTCCTGTCCTGACTGCCTTCAGTGATGGACTACACGCGGCTGTGCAACACAAATACATCGTTTCTTCCCAGCTTGCTTTGGTCTTGGTGTCTCATCACAGCAGCAGTAGCCCTAACTAAGACACACAGTGCCCCAGATTACCTGGCTGTTTTGTGCCTGGAATTTTTTTAGATTTAACATTTTATTTAACTGAAGCATTCATTTCTTCTACCATGTCTTCAGTGCCCGAGATCTTTGTTCCATTTTATTCTGTTTTAGAGGCTTCCTTCTGAGGCTCCTGTTTGAGTTCCTACATTTTTTATTTCAAAGTTTTATCTTAGTTTAGGCTTTCTTTAGTGATTCAATTTCCACTTTATATCTTAAACATTTTTTTATTTCATTTCACTGTTTCTGTTTTCATAGATTTCATTCATACATTCATTCATGTCTTCTTAAGGTCCTTGAGCATATTTATAATGATTATTTGAAGCTGTTTTGTGCTTTAGCTATGCTGCATTTCTCAGGGTCTACCGTAGTAGGGTTGCTCTACTCTAATGGAGACTTAATTGCCTTGGCTGTTACTGATGGTGCTTTTACACTGGAGTCTAGGCTTCTAGGTTTTGGATGATTATAATTGTAGGGGTCCCAGTAGAACTATTTTCGAGATATTTGGAGCTAACAAGGATTGGGGATGAGCTAGAAGAACAAAGGGCTAAGAGGGCCCAAAGTGGGGAGGAAAGCTGAGTCCATCAGGAGGACTAGTGGAGTCCACAGGGAATGGAGGAAGAGAGGGAAGATGGGTCTCTGGAGGGGGTTCGCTACAGGGTTGGGATGAGGCTGGGGAATTGGAGTTGAGCTATGGGAAGGAGAGTGGAAGTGAGGATAGACTCACTGATTCTAAGGAGAAAGTGTCTGGGGGTATTAATGCCTGAGACACACGAGTGGGCAGAGGAAGGCTGTGGGAGATCTGCTTAGTTCCCTGGGAAGTGGGGCAGAAAGGAAGGAAAGGCCCCAGGAGGTTGTCTGCTACAAAGCTGGAGATAAGATTAGGCAACTGGAGGGCAGCAAGGAGACTGGTGATCACCTACCTGTTTCCATGGCTGCTGTGGACAGTGGGTGTCAGGGGAGAACATCTTAGTGCACCCATTCTCTGTACCTCTCAGATGTTTCATAAAGCCATTGTCTCTCTCTGCTCTGCTATATTCTGTTCTATACATTGGATCATTGCGGAGGGTGCTATGTTTCCCAATTTTGGAAATATTGCTACAGTTGCCTCCTTAAAATGCTTTTTTCCTTCTCCTGGGACTCAGGCTATCTTTGTGTTAGGCCTTGTCCATGCACCCTTTCTCCTTTCCAACCTTCTCAGTCTCCTGCATTGTCTTCCTGTTCTGCATTTTAGGTATATTTTTTTTGGATCCAGTTTGTGTTTCACAAAGTCTTTCTTCCCTGTGTTAACTCTAATCCTAATTCATGCCATTTGTAGAATGGCATGCATCAGGCCTAGAACTCTGTACATGGAGAGTTAACTATGCTGTTATAGTCTTTAATTTTTTATGACATTTCAGGTTGACTTTCTACCTCTAGACATTCTTTATTTTTAAAGATTTATTTATTTAGTTATTATGTATACAACATTCTGCCTCCATGTATTCCTGCATGCCAGAAGAAGGCACCAGATCTCCTTACAGATGGTTGTGAGCCACCGTGTGGTTGCTCGGAATTGAACTCAGGACCTCTGGAAGAGCAGCCTGTGCTCTTAACCATTGAGCCATCTCTCCAGCCCCCTCTATACATTCTTGAAAGCCAAGTCTGGAGGTTCTGCCTTACTGACTTGTTTTGCTGGCTCTTCTTGTTGTTTTGTCTCCTTGTCTGTCTGGTTCTTGGGATTGTGGGACTGAAATGTTCAGAAGAAACTGGTCTGAGTGTTTGAGTCCATGGTGATGTGGTGATTCCCAGAGATAATTTTCTTTCACTTTGGGTGGGTTCCAGTGGCAATCATAGTGTGAATGTGATTCTGAATCAGACATCAAGGATTGCTGGGGAACTGCACAGCCTGCCCTGGGCAGCGGTCCTAGAGGGTGGCCTCTCCGCCTTCACTCCTCTGACAGAGGACTGTTGAGTTTCCTGCCCAAGGCAGGTTCTAGGGCCTTTCTCTTTATGGTCCTGACTTCCATATTTTCTCCGGTTAGCCAGGAAGATAGTTTCAATTGCCACTGTTCCCATTCTCAGTCGACATCCAGAGTCATCAAGGATCTTTAGGTGGGGAAACAGCTGGGGATTACAGCTCACATCTGTGATGTCTGTCTTCCTTGCCCTTGGTCCTGTAGCAATCCACTGCTTTGCTATGCCTCCTATTTCACCAAACAGAATTTAAAAATACATTTTCAGATTTCCTGTTCTTCAATAGGAAGGGCTCATATTTCCTGTGTGCCCTTAACAGAAGCCAACATCTGGCATCTTTATAAAAGCTACATTTTTCTGTGAACTTATGATTCATTGTAACAAGCCTGATTTATGTATGTTGTGAGTGCAGTTGGATGCACAATTTTTTTAGTAACTTGTTTTTCTATGATAATATCTTTAAATTGTTTTTCTTATTTTTAAACATTTGAGCATGCTTTTCCATGTTCTTTTGGGTTTTCCTTGATTTTCCATCAGGATGGCTGCATAGACCCTGCTGAACAACTGAACCAAACCTTTTTCTAGGAAAGCACACTTTCCAGGGACATCCAGTTCAAGACTGTTTTCAGACTTCTGCCCACATCCCTCCAGGGTGGTTTCTGTCTTAGAACATGACTGGTCCCTGTTGCTGTCCTAACTTCCTCATTTTTTCAGGCCCTTTGCTTCTCTTGCTGATCCTCCTATTGCTCCACACACTTGTGAAAAACATTTCTGTCACAGACCACACTTCCTGCTCCATTTATTCAGACTGCACCTCTCCTGCTCCATGACGGAGGTCCTTCAAGAGGAAAAGTCATAAACACCTCGGCTCTTCCAGTTCCTCAACCAGCTCCACCAAACTTTGTAGAGCACCTGTTTGTGTTTCATTGTTCTCACCCAACCCACTTGAGCCACTGTGTCCAGGTGCACGTGTATGGTTTTTTGTGTGAACATCCATTTGACACTTGGATGGATTCTTGGTACCTGATGTCCCTGTAGTGATTTGTGGTACAACAGTCTCCACATGCTTTATTTTCTGGCTTTTTACTTTTCTGGAAATAGTCTACCATGGAAATTGCTTCCTTCAAGGTCAAGTTTGTTTCCTTCATTGTGTTTTTCTGATGGCCACCACTTGAACTAAGTGGTAGTTAATCTTGGTTGCGAAATTGATCAGTCTAGAGGGCCTGATCATTGTTCACTGGTCTAGATAACAAATGTGCTAAACGCTTTTTAAAAATTAACAAAATAAAATATAAGATAACCCAAAAGCTAGCACATTGGAATTGGACAAAACAAATAAAGGAGAAGAACCCAAGAGCAGGTATAAGAAATAGGAATCCACTTGCTTACACACTCATTAATCACATCAAAGCACTAAACTGGAAGCCATAACACATCCGCAGAGGACCTGATGCAGACCTTTGTAGGCTCTGTGTTTGCTGCCTCAGACTCTTAGTTCATGTGCATTGATTGTGTTGATTGAGAGAGTCTTGTTTGCTTGGTGTCCTCTGTCCCCTCTGGCTCTTACACTCTTTCTGCCTCTCCTTTGCAGGCTTCGCTGAGCCCTGAGGGAAGGGATTTGATTGAGACATCCCATTTAGGGCCGAGTACTCCAAAGTATCTCTCTCTTTGTGTAATGTCTGGCTGTGGCTCTCTGTATTTGTTCCCATCTGCTGCAAGAGGAAGCTTCTCTGATGGTGTCTTAACAAGGCACTGATCTATGGGTATGGCAGAATGTCATTAGGAGTCATTTTGCTGCTTTTTTCTTTTATCCTTTTTTTCTTTTTTCCCTTTTTAGAATAGTAGCATTTGGTTTTGCCCTAGGTCCCTGGGCTATCTGGTCTCAAATTCTTAGTCACCCAAGCAGTGTTGTGTATGGGTTTCATATAGTAGAGTGGGCCTAAAGTCAAATCAGACACTGATTACTTCACAAACTTGGTGTCATCGTTGCCTTAGCATATCTTGCAGGCCGGACCTAATGATAGATTAAAGGTTTGAAGCAGGGTTGGTGTTTATGTTTCTCTTATGGTAGTGTGTGAGTACCTTCCTGTACCAAAACTGCTAGAATGTAGGGGTGAAGGCTCTATGTAGGCACCAGCTCAACTTCTCCATTTTACACGATGCATTGTGTATATAGGTATTGTGTTCAGCAATGGAGCCTTGCTGTCAGTTTGCAGAGAGCAAACTATAGTCTTGGCAACAGCCTGTTTTTTGGGGGGGCCCTTTTAGCCAACAGCCCGATTAGATATACCCAATACCAGTACCGAAGGCTTCATTTGGAGACAAAAGATGGCCAACTGTGATTCTGGCTCCCCCATTATTGGGAAATTTTATTTAGATCTGCCTACATATATGTATATATTTTAGGGAACTTCTACAACTGTATTGTTTCCATACTACCCCTCAAATGGACTTTAATTTTAGCTCTCTCTCCCCTTATTCCCCCTAGTGCCCCTCCCTTACCCCTCCTTACTTGATCTTTCCATCCCATCTCCCCACCCATCCATAACGATCCATTCTATTTCTCTTTCATAACAAGAGCTGTCCCCCAGTCCCTTACTCTCACTCTAACCTCTGTGGTTCTACAGATTGTAGCTTGGTTATCATGGACTTAATACCTAATATCCACACGAAAGTAAACACATACCATTTGTCTTTCTGGGTCCAGGTTACATCCACTCAGGATGAGTTTTTTCTAGTTCCATCCATTTACCTGACAGTTTTATTATTTTGTTCATTTTAATGGCTGAAAGAAAATTTTCTTTAAAGAAAATTTAACACATTTTCTTCTTCCATACTTCTGTTGAATGACATCTAGATTGTTTCCAGTTTCTAGCAATTATTAATAGAACAACAATAAACATTATTGAGCAAGTGTCTCTGTTGTAGGATGAAGCATCCTTTGTCCAAGAGTGGTATAGCTAAATTTTGAGGTAGATTGAGTCCCATCTTCCCGAGGAACTGCTGCACTGATTTCCACAATGGTTGTATAAGTTTGCATTTCCATCTGAAATGGATAACTGTACCCCTTACTCCACAGCCTTGCCAGCATGAACTGTCATTTGTTTAATTGATATTAGTCATTCTGACAGATATAGGATGAAATCTCAAAGTAGTTTGATATGCATTTCCCTAATGGTCAAGAATGTTGAACATTTTGTGAAGGGTTTCTCAGCCATCTGAGTTTCCTCTTCTGAGAATATTTTGTTTAGCTCTGTAGCCTAGTTTTTAATGGGGTCACTTGTTTTCTTGATATCTAGTGTTTTCAGTACTTTGCATATTTTATGTATCATCCCTTTATCAGGTATGTAGTTGGTAAAACACTTCCTATTCTGCAGGCTGTCACTTTGTCCACACGATGCTCTCCTTTGTCATACAAAAGATACTCAGTTTCATGAGGTCCCATTTATTGATCTTAGTGCCTGTGCTAATGATATTCTGTTCAGAAAGTATTTTCCAGTGCCAATGAGTTCAAGGCTGTTCCCCACTTTCTCTTCTATCAGGTTCAGTGTATCTGGTTTTACGTTGAGGTCTTTGATCCTTCTCAAGTTTTGTTTTGTGTGGGGAGATAAATATGGTCCTATTTGGATCATTGTATATGCACATATCCAGCTGAAGATGGATCTTCAACCAGTTATTGAAGATGCCGTCCTTTTTCCCAGTGTACATTTCTGGCCTATTTATCAAAAATCAGGTGTCCATAGGTGTGTGGATTTATGTCTGGGTTTTTAGCTTGATTCCATTGATCAGCGTGTCTGTTTTTAATGCCAGTGCCATGTTGTTTTCATTACTCCTGCTCTGTAGCATAATTTGAAGTTGGGGATTATTGCGCCTTGAACAATTCTTTTGTTTTCAATATTGTTTTAGCTGTCCTTTCAATTTCAGTTGCTGTAAAGAATTATCTTGGAATTTTGATGGGGAATGAATGGAATCTGTATATTGTTTTGGTAGGATGATTATTTTACTGTATTAATCCTACTGATCTATTATAAAGACCTTACTATCTTCTGTTATCTTCTTCAATTTCTTTCTTCAATGTCTTAACGTTTTTATCATGTAAAACTTTTACTTAGTTGGTTAGAGTTATCTCAAGATACTTTTGAGGCAAATTTGGAAGGTGTTAATTTCCCAATTTCTTTCTCAGTCTGTTTGCCATTTAGACGCTAGTCTGCAAACTGAGAGAGGGGTCTTCTGGGTCCCAGGCAGGTGGCAGGAGGAGGCTTTTTTTTTCAGTGTGGGTAGGAGTGTGTCCTGTTTGTTTGATTTATTATTTGTGGCTTTGGTGGTGGGAATGGTGTCAACCCACTGGTCTGAAGGGGTCCAAGGGACCACAAGCCTGTCACATGGCTTCAGTGGATAGATTTCTGCAATGTAGTCTAAACTGAAACTCCTGAAACAAGGGAGGGGAGGCATGGGGAGAATGGAAGGCATGTCCTGGGTACAAGTGTATGAGCTCCCATGACAGGGCTAGGTCTTTGCTCCTTGAACCTTGGCTCTTTATGTTGGACCATAACCACGAGCATCACTGGGTGCTTTTCATTAGGTCTCCTAGCTTGAGAAAAGTTGGAATGAACCAAACAACATAGACTCTCAGGAGAGGTCACGGGACTTGGGCTTTGCGTTTTGGCAACCCACATTCCCTCTGGTACTTAGTGGCATGTAGATGGCCTCTGTTGAGGCACAAAACCAGAAAGGAAACTGGGAACCATTGCACCATTGCTTGGGGACAGTGGGAGTGGTGACTGCTATTATTTAAATGGCCTTCTCTAGAAGGTTGAACTGGGTAGTCTCAGGGCAGCTCTGAAGCCAGCACATCCTTCCCTTAACGTCACCAGTTTGCTCATTCATTGTGTCATTTATTCATTCATCCATCTCTCTGGTTCTCCTGAGTTTGGATGTGTACCCTTTGCCCTCTGGGTCATGGAGCCTGAGTATAAAGCAGATAGACAGGTGAGAAAAGGGACAGTGTCAGAGGTGATGCCAGGGGATAAAGAGGTCGCTGACACATTGTAAAGGGAGGTGGTGTGGGTGCTGATTCTTAAAGTGTGGGGGCCTTACAGGTAAGCAGGACCTGTAGTATAAATGTTACTCAGGTCCCTAGGCCACTGGGCTGAAGGATTTAATTTCTGTCTCTGCAGTGAGTCACCTTAACAGATGGGTACTTTGAAAGGACCATGTTGACCTGTGGGGCATGTACAGATCAGGAGTCTAGGAGACAATGGCCTAAGGCTGGGGTCTTCCATGGGTAGCCTGTGGGAGAGTGGACAATGCTCTGTGGAGAGCGAGGTCTTGGGGTGGAAATCTTTGGAGTCTTGTTGGATGGCTTGGCAGCTGATTGTTGATGCTGGATCACAGTGAAGAAAAGAATACCCTCATAGAATCAAGTGGAGAAGAGATTTGGCATGCCTGTGGTAGGAATGGGGGAAGGTGTACTTGTGATTTTAAACCCATGAACATTTTAGGAGCATCACAGATCTCCCTGTCAAGCGTGTATGTTAAATGCTTGTTGAAATCTGGGATCAGAATAGAATGCTCACAGGGAGAGTGGAGTAAGAGCTCTGCTAAACTTAGGGCAGTCAGTTTGTTTCATAGAACTGGGGATAGCACAATGCTCACCATGGGATTATGGATGTTTGTGAAGAATTAGGGCTATATGTGCTATGTGTACCCCAAGAACAGGTAGAGGGAAATCTGGGGTTGGGTTATGTCTTAGTTGGGGTTCCTGTTGCTGTGATGAAACACTGTGACCAAAAGCAAATTGGGAAATAAAGGGTTTATTTGGCTTATACTTCCACATTGTAATCCATTAATGAAGGGAACCAGGACAGGAGCTCAAGCAGGGCGGAACCTGGAGGCAGGAGCTGATGCAGAGGCCATGGAGGATGCTGCCTACTGACTTGCCTCCCATGGCTTGTTCAGCCTGCTTTCTTCTAGAACCCACAACTACCAGCCCAAGGCTAGCACCATTCACAGTAGGCTGGGTCATTTCACATCAGTCACTAATTAAGAAAATTCCTTATAGGACTACCCATAGCCTGATCTTATGGAGGCATTTTTAAACTGAGGTCCCCTTTTCTCAGATGACTTTAACTTGTGTCAAAAGTGCATAAAAGAATCCAGGACAGAGGCAGAGTTAATGTTCTGAGTTCCAATAATGAACTGCCATCATGGCATTCACAGGAAGCTAGTGGCCTTGGAGGACATGGGTTTGCAGCTATCTGTGTAGACTGAAGAAAGCAAGTGGAATCTACTGAGATGATGAAGAGGGACAGAGAAGAGAAAGAGGAGTTCTGTGGGTATTCACAGGAGCCTGAATACCTAGAAGGATGGGATAGGACAATGAGGAGGAGGGAGTCAGGAAGGAGAGAGAGAGAGAGAGAGAGAGAGAGAGAGAGAGAGAGAGAGAAAGAGAACTGTAGGTCACTTCTGGTGCTATATTCCATGGTCTGTGGCTTTTTGGTCCATCATCATAACCAACACCACAGCCTCTGGCTTTGATATCACATCATGTGGTATCATGTCTCCTACAGTCTGCCATGAAGACTCTTATGATCACACTCATGGCCACTTGGAACCCTCACTTCAAGGTCCTTTAGACAATCACATCTGGGTTTTGTTTACAGTAGGTCTCAGGTCCATAACTTCAAGATCTAGGACAAGAATATCTTGAGGGCCATGGTTAAATCACATACAGGTATCCCACTTTTGATGGTTTGAGCAGGAAACATGAAGTTGACACCAAGGCCAACATGTGGAATGTGAGACCACAATACATTGAGATGTGACCTGTGTGTGTAGGTGCCAAAGGAACCAGTGAGAGGAATAGCCAGAATGGTCATAGGAAGGTATTGTCCCATAAAGCACCCTTGCTCCTGCTCCTCCCATGGCAGAGGATAGGTTAATGGGGTGGTGGTGGGAGAATCTGGCTGAAATTGTGATCCTTCCTATCATCTTATGTCGTCATCTGTTGACGTAAGAAATGAGTCATGATCTCTTCTTAAAGGAGACTCTAAAAGCCAGAAAAGTCTGTAACAGATCTCTTAGAGATTCTAAGAGACCATAGATGCCATTCCAGATTACTATACACAGCAAAACTGCCAATTACTATAGATGGAGAAAACAAGATATTTCATGAAAAATCAAACTTAATCAGTATCTATTCACAAGTTCAGCTCTACAGAAGGTACTAAATGGAAAACTCCAACCCAAGGAAGTTAGCTACATCCATGAAAACACAAGCAATGGATAACCCCACACCAGCAAAACCCAAAGAAACAACACACACACCATCATCACCACCACCATTACTAGCACCACCACCACCACCATCACCACCACCAACAAAACACCACCAACAACAAAAATAACAAGAATTAACAATCACTGGTCATTAATATCTCTCAGTACAATGGACTCAATTCACCAATATAAAGACATAGGCTAACAGAATTGGCACAAGACAGAATCCATCTTTCTGCTGCGTACAAGAAACACACCTAAAAAAATCAAAGACAGACATATTACATCAGAGTAAAGGGTTGGAAAAAGATTTTCCAATCAAATGGACCTAAGAAGCAAGCTGGTATAGCTATCCTAATGTCTAACAAAATAAGCTTCAAACCAAAATTAATCAAAAGAGATGGAGAAGAATATTTCATATTAATCAAAGGGCAAATCCACTAGATGATGTCTCAATTCAGAACATCTATGTCTCAAATACTAGGGCACCTACATTTGTAGAAGAAACATTACTGAAGCTTAAATCACATATCAAACTCCACACATTAATAGTGGGAGACTTCACCACTCTACTCTCACCAATGGACAGGTCATCCAGATGGAAACTAAACAGAGAAATATCAGAACTAACAGATGTTATGGCTCAAATGTAACTAACTAACTAACTAACTAACTAACTAACTAACTAACTAACTAACTAACTAACTAACTAACTAACTAACTAAACTATCTACAGAAAGTTTTATCCTAACACAAAAGAATATACCTTTTCAGTACCTCATCAAAGCTTCTCCAAAACTGACCACATATTTGGACACAAAGCAAGTCTTAACACATACAAAAAATTGGAATAACCTTTTGTTATCTTTTTGAAATTTATTAATTTATTTTACATCTTGACCAAAGCTTCATCACCTCTTCTTCCCTCCTCTTCACTCACTTTGTAGTTTGGGTTGTTGCTGAACTCCAACTTTAATCCATGATGACCTGGACTAAAGATCCATGCAAAAACTCAGCAAGAAAGAGAATTACAGACCAATTTCCCTCATGAACACTGGTGCAAAAATACTCAATATTGGCAAACCAAAATCAAGAACACATTAAAAATATCATCCACCATCCACCATGATCAAGTAGGCTTCATCCCAGAGATGTAGGAATGGTTCAATATAAGAAAATCTAACAATGTAATCTACCATATAAAAAAACTGAAAGAAAAAAACCCACATGATCATCTCATTAGATGCTGAAAGAGCCTTTGATAAAATACAACACCCCTTTATGATATAAGTCTTGGAGAGATCAGGGATATAAGGAACATACCTAAATATAATAAAAGTAATATACAGCAAGTTAACAACCAAATTAAATGGAGAGAATCTCAAAGCAATTTCACTAAAATCAGGAACAAGATAAGTCTGTCCATTCTCCCCATATCTAGTCACTATAGTACCCAAAGTTCTAGCTAGAGCAATAAGAAAACAAAAGGAGATCAAGGGGATACAAATCAGAAAAGAAGCTACTATTTGCAGATGACATGATAGTATACATAAGTGACCCCAAAAATTCTATCAGGGAACTCCTGCAGCTAAGTAGCCATATAAAAATAATCTAAAAAATCAATAACTCTCTTATATACAAGTGATAAAAGGGCCAAGAAAGAAATCAAGGAAACAAACACCCTTCACAATATCTACAAACAATATAAACTATCCTGGTGGTAATTCTAACAAAGTAAGTGAAAGATCTGTATGACAAGAACTTCAAGCCTTTGAAGAAAGAAATTAAAGAAAATATCAGAAGATGGAAAGATCCCCTATGCTCATGGATTGGTAGACTTCACATAGTAAAAATGTCCATCTTACCAAAAGCAATCTACAGATTCATAATATGCCCATCAAAATCCCAACACAATTCTTTATAGACACTGAAAGAACAATACTTAACTTCATATGGAAAAACAAAAACAAAAACAGCCAGGATAGCTAAAACAATCTTGTACAATAAAAGAACCATTCCTCATTTTAAACTCTACTATAGAGTTATACTAATAAAAACAGCATGGTATTGGCATAAAAACATACACATTGATGAATGGAATTGAATTGAAAACCCAGACATAAATCCACATACCTATGGACAACTAATTATTGACAAAGAAGCCAAAACTATAAAATGAAGAAAGCATATTTAACAAATGGTGCTGGCATAATTGAATGTTGACATGTAGAAGAATGTAAATAAATCCATATCTATCACCCTGGACAAAACTCAAGTCCAAATGGATCAATGACCTCAACATAAATCCAGGTACACTGAACTTGATAGAAGAGAAAGTGGGGAACAGCCTTGAACACATTGGCATAGTAGACAGTTTCCTGAATAGAATACCAGCATAGCACAGACACTGAGATAGACAATTAATAATAGGACCTCATGAAACTGAAAAGCTTCTGTAAGCCAAAGGATACTGTCAATAGGATAAAATGGTAGTTTATAGAATGGGAAAATATGTTCACCAACCCCACTTCCCACAGAAGGCTTATTTATAAAATATACGAAGAACTAAAGAAACTACACATCAAAACCCCAAATAATCCAATTAAAAAATGTGTTACAGACCTAAACAGAGAATTCTCAACAGAAGAATCTCAAATGGCAGAGAAACAATTAAAGAAATGTTCAACATGTTCAGCCATCAGGGAAATACAAATCAAAACTACATTGAGATTCTCTCTTACACCTGTCAAAATGGCAAAGATCAAAAACACAAATGACAGCTTACACTGGAGAGGATGTGAAGTAAGGGGAACACTCTTCCATTGCTAGTGGGAGTGCAAAGTTATACAGCCACTTTGGAAATCAATATGACAATTTCTCAAAATATTGCAAATCAATCTACCTTAAGACTCAGTTGTACTAATCTTGGGCATATATTCAAAGGATGCTCAGTCATACATAAGGACACTTGCTCAACTATTTTATAGCAGCTTTATTTCTAATAGCCAGAACATGGAAACAGCCATGATTCCCCTCAACCCAAGAATAGATAGATAAAATATGGTACATGTACACAGTGGAGCATTAGTGGAGTATTACACAGCTGTTAAGAGCAATGACATCAGAAAAATTGAAGGCAAATGAATAGAACTAGAAAAAAAATCATCCTGAGTGGGGCAACCCAGACCCAGAAAGACGAGCATGGTATGTACTCACTCATAAATAGATAGTGAAGGATAACCTTGTTCCAACCCACAGACACAGAGAAACGAGGTAGTAAGGAGCACCCAAGGTGGGGGACACATCAATCTCCTTGGGAAGGGGAAACAGCGGAGATCTCCTGGGTGGACCGAGGGTGGGTGGGGACGGGAACTCAAGGGATTGGGTTAGGGGTGGGTGGAGGGGGAGAGTAGTGAAAGAGATGACTGGAAAGAGGCAGGCACTTTTAAGAGTCAGGTAGAAGAAAGTAAAGTGTGATTCCAGCTAAGACTTTTAGCAATAGTGGATATGTAGACTGAACTGGCAGTCTCCCCTGGTCAGATTTGCGACTACTCCAGTTGTCAGTAGAGAGCGTTTATTCAGTAACTGATGGGAACAGATGCAGAAACCCTCCAACCAAATGTTAGGCTGAGCTTGGGGAATCCTGCTGAAGAGAGGGTGGAAGAATTGTAGGTGCCAGCGGGGTCAAAAATAGCACAAGAAAATCCATAGAAACAACAAATCCTAAGTGGCTCATAGAGTCTGAGCCAACAACTAGGGGCCTGCACTGGACCGACCTAAACCCATTACATATATGTGACAGTTGTGTAGATTGATCTATTTGTGGGACTCCAATAATAGGAGCAGGGATTGTCCCTAACATTTTGGTTGCCTCTTGGGAACTTATTCCTCATACTGGATTGCCTTGCCCAGCCTAAGCTTAGTGGAACTTGATATGCCATCGTATGCCTGGGGAGGCCTTCCCCTTTCTGAACAGAAACAGTGGAGAAAAGGACTGAGGAGGTGGCGAAGGGGAGGTGGGGGAAGGGAATGGGACCAGAGGAGGGAGGAGAGGCTGCGGTATAAAGGATATAAAATAAATAAATAATAGAAAAGGAAAAAAGAATGAGTCAGGGTCTCATTTAGACTCATCATCACACCTAAGGATGTTGGCTGATGCCTTAGTGTGCTTGGGTGCACACTAAGCTATACAGAAATATACCTTGAACTAAAGGATCATAAATAGCAGAAATACACTTCTAATTCTGAGGCGGGAGGTCTGAGGCAAAGGTTCCAGAAGTTTCCATGTATTATAGCACTGATTTCCATATTTATGGATAGCTCTGTTTCACTGTGTCTGGGCAAAGGGTCTCCTGGGTTGTTTGACGAAGACACTAATCCCAATTACGAGGACTCTATCTTCATGGTCTCATTACCTTCTGATACACTGAGGGAAGGATATCAGCATGAATTTAGGGGACATAATCAGTCCACAGCAGGTAACAAGAAGGTGGTATTTCCCACATATTGTCTAATACCAACCTCTTTGTTGAGTCCCTTTCACATTGACCCTCCCATCTCAGTTTAGATAGCTGTGTACTTTCAATGTTTATGATGGCAGAATTGGAAATACAGGATTCAGGGGCTTGTACGGGTAATAAGATGAGGAGTCAGAACACACAGGATTTGCATTTGGAATAGTTTCTGTCTTAGTCACTGTTCTGTTGCTGTGAAGAGACACCATGGCCAGGTCTACTCTTATAAAAGAAGCATTTAATTGGGGCTGGTTTACAGTTTCAGAGGTTAGTTCATTCTCATCACAGTGGGCAAGCATGGTGCTGGAGAAACATCTGAGAGTCTATATCCTGGTCCATAGGCACAGAGGCAGATGGACGCTGGGCCTGACATGAGCTTTTGAAACCTCCTAATTCTATCAAAGAGTTCCACTCTGTGGTGACTAAACGTTCAACTATATGAGCCTGTGGGGGCCATTCTTATTCAAATGACCACAGTTATCATTTCTGCCATCTAAGGCCCTGATGTGAGTCTGTGTGCATGTGAGTAGGTATACATTGTGTTTGAGGGACTGTGATGTGAACACATGCATGTGTGTGCATCCATGCTTATGTATATGTGTGAAGTCAATTGTGTGTTTAGGGTGGGGGGGAATGTCTAAATTCACTGAACAGTTTTCCTCAGTGTGTCTTTGACACCCCTCCTGAGTGACCTTTCTTTCCTCTGTTTGCCTCAGACCCTATGTGCTGTGACCTGAGTTTATCCAGACCATGGAAATGAAAAAGCAGGAGGCAGGTGGAGTGCACCATGCATGTTTATGTGAGGATGGGGGCTTGGTGGGAGGCAGGGGGTAGAGGGAGTAGGACTTGGGCAGCACATCACCTGCTTTGCCTATAGCCAAGGATGCCAGTCATTTTGTGTCTGAGAGGCTGGGTGGAGAGCAGGGGGTTGGGAGGATAGCCTGGAGCTTCTCTCCGCATAGAAGACATCCTCTTTGTGGGCTTCATGTTGAAGGAACGCACTTTATTTCTTTAGTTGCAGGATGCTGCTGTCCTGGTCTATTTCACCTGCCAGAGAACCCTGGGGTCATATAGGGGCTTTGGTCTGAGAAACAGAGCAGGGCCCAGGAGCTAGAATAGGACCCAGAAGCTGGACAGTGACCATGCCCCCTCCAATTATAGGTATATCCCCTAGCCCTATCCCAGCCACTCCAGGAATGCTGACGAGTTTCAGGATGTCTCTGGAAGAGCACCTTCCATGCTCCCAGCAGGGAGGGTTGAGAGGGAGGGGGTAGGAAGCCCACCTTGATGAAAGTGACAAAGCCACTGTAGAGCAATGTGAGCAGGAAGAGAGCCACAAAGGTGCACAGTGTGGGCCACAGGCCATTCTCCTCATCTATGTCCATGTAGCTGTCACTTTGCTCATCCCTGATGCATAAGTTGGGGATGGTGTTGGCCATGCCTGGGGAAGAAATAGTGCTCATGAGAAGGCCTCCATGCAACAACAGGACCACTCCTTACTAGCCAGCTCTCCTGTCCACTGAAGCTGAGGTTACAGCTGTCCTTTCCAGAAGCAACATTTTGCTTGTATATCCTCAGTTACCACCTTCCCTCGAAAGTGCCTGCTAACTGCTTTACCCCACAGGGCCCTTCCACCCTACCTTTCCCTATAGCCTGTTGGTTCCTAGAGTCTCACTCATAGATTGGTCTGTGTGAGATTTGGTGGATCTGAATCTAAACCTGATGTGAATGCATGCCTCTGCCACCTGAATGGTGCAGGAGATGGCTTGCTACTTAGAAGACCTAGAAATGGTGGCCAGAGGAGGCAGGGTGCCCAGCAGAGGCCTTCTCAGGAAATTGTGGCATGAAAGAGGCAGAGAAGGGGGAGTGGTGTTCAAAGAAAAAATAGTGTGCACGGTGCAAACATTAGGAAAGAGCGTTATCCTGGGAGTCAGAAGGGGCCTCTGAGCCTTGGCAGGTGGAGGGGGAGATCTGAAAACATCCTAGTCATGGTAACTTAATCCTATGGGTAATAGGAGGGAACAGAAGATGTTGAGGAAGGTAATGTCATAACTAAATGTGTGTATGAAAATCCCAGCTGGGGACTGAAGAGTGGTCCAAAGGCAGACACAGTGATGGCTGGTATGCAGATCTAGGAAAATGCACTTCCATAGAGAGCACAACCCAACTCAAGGTGTGAAAGACCATGGCAGGTGGGTCACAGGGCTGCCTGGGTTGTCCACTCAATAAATACAGTTTAAGGTTATATGCATGCTTAGGCAGAGTCACTGTGGTGTCTGTGGATGGGCTGGCCCGAAGTCATTTCACCAGATAACGGCGGTAAGTACTGAAATCGTATGAGCATTATAGACCACTGAATCTTAGCATAAGAATCACTCAGCAGACTCCTTTACCCATAGTTTCCAGTTTCAGTTACCTATGGTTGGAGAACATGACATTGTGCAGTCACTTGTTTGGAATTACGGTTTGGAGCAGTGGGATGGGCTCTTGCTCTGCCTGGAATGCCAGCCCTCCCTTTGTCCGGGCTTCAAGCTGCCTGCATGCCTGTCTGTTGTCAGTAAGGACCCACCTCAGCCACAGGTTGATTGCTGAAGCAACACAGAGCTTGACAACACCAATGGTTTCAGGCATCCACTGGAGGCCTTGGAACAGTTCCCATGGATAAGAGAAAGTAAAATGGTTGTTTGTGTTTGCTCATTTCATTTATTTGGTGATCATTTCTTATTGTAACTTATAGAAGTACTGCTCTACACTCTACTGAGAGCATAGAAAAAGCAACTTTCTCTGCCACATGCAGTATGAGGCAACTGAATACAGAGGTAAGTGAGCCAACCAGACAGTGGACATGATGGCCATTCAACATAGAAAGGTCTCAGGCAAGGGCAGGAACAGCAGAGCTCCTGGGAGAGCTGTCTGACTCTGCCAGGAGGCAGTGGAGTCCTAGAATCATGGGAAGAACTCATGTAAGTGAGAAATAGCAGAAGGTGGCTGGATGAGAGGGTTCTCCAGCAGTAGTATCTCTCTGGGGCCTACTGTGGACAAAAAGTGCTCGGAGAAGACTTTCCAGAGGGAGAGGTTGAGTTCTGTCACACCCTCAAAGGGCTGGGATTTAATATAGTAAGGAAAACTACGAATGTTGTCCTAATAATTCATACCCAAGGTCTAATTCCATGTCCTGTTTTTGTCTTGGTTATCAATCACTTTGTATCTTGTAATTGCTGATTACATGCTAGATATTGTATACATGGGAATTGCAGAGTCTGGGGTGAAACAGAGGTGCACATCCCCTCCTACACCAGGCAGAGAAGGCCTGCTCTTTGGAACTGGGAACTGAGCTGGGTTTGCTGGCTCTAGGTGCTTTGGGATAGAGTCAATCTGTTACATTCAGCAGGCCTTGGAGCTGGTGCAAGACTGGCAATCTGCTACTCCCAAGCTCTGCTCCCAGGGTCTGTTTGCTAGCGGTGTCCTATGTAGGAGGGTGGGTGAGTGGTTCTTGGGCTTTTCTGTGTTCTTATTCCTCTTTCCAGCTAAGGTATTCATTAAAGTTTTGGTCGATTTTTGATGTCCTCTTTTCAGATGGTCCATCGTTCTGTCTGTCTGTGCCTAGGACAGAATGAAAGAGCCCTCTCTCCGCACCTGGGAACGCAGTCTCCCTGAGCTTTGTTGGTTCCTTGGCTCACTAGTAATTTTAAATAAACTTGTGATGTTAAATTTACTTGGTACATTTCTTTTGCCGTGGCCTGAGTGCCTAATCAAATGTCCTTCCACATCTATGCAGGCACACGATGTTTAAGAGATTGCCTTGGCAGCAGAGTGATGGAAGGGTGGGAGGGGCAGAACGGGATTCACAGAGGCATTGGTGGAGGGAGAGCTAAGAGGTGCTGGTGTCAGAGTAAGAACAATGCAGTGCTCAGGAGCTGGGGTGACAGAGGACTGTTGTGTGAGACTTCAGTGGATGTAGCCGTCTCATGACATGTAAAGCATGGCATGGGGCAGACCAAAGGGCAGGATGAGGGGTGTGGGAGAGGACATAGAGAGGTATGCTTGGGGTGGCCGTTTCTAATGAGGAGGACCACAGAGCACGCCTGGGCTTCCCGAGCGTGCTCTGTGAATGTGTGCAGCAGGGTACTGATGCTGGTCTAACCCTAGAACTAAGGGTGACCTGTCAAGGTCTGCAGAGAGATCCTGAGGGAGGCAAGTGAGGGAGAATCTTAGTGTTCTTGGGGGAAAATGCCACAGGAGAAAAGCAGAGACTGATTTGGGGCAGGCCCCTTTTAGCACTAATGAGGCCTCTACACCAGGGGAATAGTTCTAGTTTCCCTCACCTGGTAGGAGGTCGGCCCATGAGAGGCACTGGGGTGTAGTTTCTTTCCTCAGTCAATACAGTGCAACCAGACAATAAGAGTGGCCTTTTCAGGACTTTCTCACTGCTAGGACCCCGAGATCCTGAGGCATATACAACAGACCAGGCTTTCAAAGCCTAGAGCCAAGGCTGGCGGGCTGGCAGCTTGGCTGGGCCTGGCATGGTCTCATCTGGTTGCTGTAATCCCACCCTGTTACTTAATTTTGTGTCCCTTTGTAGGGGGTTGTGGACATACTGTGACACTGTCAAGGCCCAAGTGGGGAGCGTAGCCGATCTGGGCCCAGGCTCTGAAGGCCACACTGAGAACAGGGCTTACCTAAAATGGATATGTTGAGGGCACAACTTGACCGCATATGAAGATGCCTGCAGATGCCTCCACAGCCTGCTCTATCCCCACCATACTCATATTTAGGGGCTTGCAGGTGAAGCCTGTCTGGTTCCTTCCAACCCCAGCATATGTGAAGCTTACAGCAACCCTGAGTTATGGTCCTGTAGGCTCTCCAGCAGATGAGAGAAAGGAATGAGATAAATGACTCTCTGCTTCCAGGTCTAAGGTATCAAAGACATAACATCTTTGTGGTGTGGGATGGCATGTTTCCTGTTGCAGCAGTTGGTGTTTTCTCTCCTGTCACCAAATCTGGGTTGTCCAAGAGTGGAACATTTTTGGAGAAACTCTTGGCTGATCATCGTCTTTTACATGGTATGAGGTGATATGCCTTCTTGAATTGGGTCTACAGTATGTAGCTTTACTCAAATGGATGCCAGACTAGAGGACATTTTGTAACCCCTGGAATGGTGCTGGCTGTGGTGCGTGTTGCATGGTCTTTGCCGTGTGAGGTAAGTCGTGTGACTATGGGCAAGCTGACTGCCTAGAAAATCTTGTTTGTGTAAAGAAAGAATACAATGGAAAAAACTCACATAGATGCTGCCTTCCACTTTGGTCTCTGATTTTGAAAGAAAAACAGAAAAGAATATGATGAGATGTGGCTTGCTGTTACTTAGAGCTGGCAGGGGCTAAAGGAAAGACAGTACAGATTAGATCTCTGCTAAAGAGATCTGAAAACTTGGAACCCATGAAGAAAATAAGGCAGTGAAGAGGGAAAGATTCATAGCCTGGAGGCAAAGGGCATGGAGGAGGGTAGGATCAGTGGCACGAAGTGGAAAACTGAGAAACTGAACTATTCATCCTTCCTTGAGACAAAGGCTGCATTTATCCAAGGTGACACGTGGAAAATCATTCCATCAATATCTAGCTCCCTCCAAGAGGGAATGTTTTAAATTCAAAAGAAATAGCCACCCAGTAAGGGAAGGAGAAACCAATTAGGCCTGTGCTAAACAGCCTTTCCTGGGATAAAAACAAATAGACTAAAACTTGCACATTAGGGATTCTTGGTTATTACTGACTGAGGTTTACATATACATCAAACAGGACTGAAAGACAATTTAAAGTCCTTGCTGAAGAAACTAAACACATGAGAAATATCGTTTAATGCCCAATTCATTGAAGTGGTAGGAGTGAGTTTATTGAAGTGTTAAGAAGGGGGTTGACTCAACAGGGATTAACTCAGGTATGAGGCTTCCGTGACTTTGCTGAACTCCATTATGGCATACAATCTTTAAGAGTTAGGCGAGACTCTGGTAGACCTGAATGATTCAGAAAAATGAGTAAGTATGGTTCGTGAGGTGCTAAAACATTTGGGAGGATATTAAAAAAGGGGGGGGTAAGAGTGGGAATTGTACAAGTCACTAAAAAATATGGCAAAATTTGTGTTAAGCCAAAGTTTCCAGAGAAAAAATTCACAGAAAGCCAAACTCTGTGCTTGTGAATTTTGAAGGCTAGAAAATAACAAAAGCTTCTGGCATTCTCTTGAAATATTCTGATCTTCTGAATGCTCCACAAACTGGTGAGGTCTGTTTCTAATTATGACATCAATACATGATGGATGCATGATGGGCAAATATGTACATCTGTCTGTCTGTCTCATATGGGATTGTCAGGTGGACTTCATAAAAGCCTATGCCTCTCAGTGAGGAATGTAAGTGTGTCCTCACCTCTGTGGATACTGCCATGGGCCTTCTACATAAGAATGCAGTGGGAAAAGCCGCCAGTAAGGGTTTCACCCAACACAGAGTTTTATATATATGCACCCATAGAGAATTGACAATAAAAGGGGCAATAATTTCACAAACATTGGTAGGGAGAAAGTGACTGAGAACAATGATACTTCTGCCTACCGTACAACTTGGGTTGATAGAAGAAAACAATGAGTCATTAAGAGGAGTCACAGAGTTTAGACATGGAAGGCACTGTGTGTAGGTGGAAAAAGACACTCCCTAAATATAGAGTTTATTGAATGAAAGTCCCAGTTCCAGGGTGGGCTACCTCTTTATTAATTATTAATGAGAGATGCCCTTGAGAAGCCAAAAACCACAAAGGCTATCATCACTGATGTTAGTTCCATGCCAGAACTAGATGGCAAATTCCTACTGCTAATGACTCCATAAACTTTGGCTGTATGCCAGAGAAAAGAGGCTAGGACTGAGGTGGAAGCTGCCTACTTTCTGGCTAGCCTTTGCAGTGCTAGAAGATGTTATATAGGCCAGCAGTCGTTCTTGACTATGGACTCTGAGTGCTACACTAACCAATTTGCCATCTAAGATCTGCCTACTGGTGCAACAGTGGCATGACAGTTATGAGTGCAACCTACTTCTTTCCTGTTGGATTTAAGCTCTGTTCTATAGTAGGAGATTCATGTTTGGTATCATAAGCCAGGGAGACGACTCATGGCTGGGGAGGTCATAGGCTCCAGTAGAGAAGCAACTGCTATTGTTTGTTAAATGGATGCCACAAACTTGTAAAACCGGATAGCAAGCATTTGCATTTATGTCCACAGACTACTATTACTATCAGCCTCACTTATGGAGGGAAGTTTCATTACACAGTGAGCAGTAGTGGTTACAGGGGAGATTCATACTTGGTCAAGCTGTTGTGGAACAGTAGCCCAAGAAAGTAGGTAAACACTTGCATCACTTTCTCCAGGGTTCAGTGAACACCATGGAGAAGGGGGCAGAAAGGATGTAAGAGCTATAGGGAGGAGGAAGTGTTGTGCAGCTTTTTCTTCTGAAGGGAAACAGAGAAGCACATGTCCCTTTTCTGCAGACAGTACAGACCTCTCCTCCCCAAACAGGAATATTTCTTTATCACAGGTACCCAGTGCTGTACTTGTTGACATTCTTACCCAGTTGTGACTTACCACTTATGTCCAGCCTTTTGCTGGCATTAAGCTTGGTCTGTGAAGCCACATGTTCCACCACACACGTATAGGTGTCAAGTGAAGAGTTCAGAGCGACTGGTATTGTCAGGACACTCCAGGTCTGGAATGTGTTGCCCCCAGGCTCTCGGGTGGGTTGGGCAGTGGCAAAGTATGAAGTGTTTATTTTACTTTGGAACCTCAGCCATATTAGGTGGATATCTTGGGGGAAGAAGCCGGAAACCTCACACATGAGCCATGATGACATCTCAGGATGGGTGGATGTGGCCAGGAAGTTCACAGAGAGGTTGCTGGGTGCCATAGCCTCTGCAAGGAGAAGTGGTAAGAAGCGTATTATCTTGTCACACTTGACCTGGAAGTATCTAGAAACTTTTGAGAGGATGGAAGACACCCTCTTTTTTTTTTTTTATTCTGACTGCAGTGGTGGCCTGAGCACTGTTGGAGGAAGGAGAACATATGCGTAGGTGGGGCACTGGACAGCCTTAAGGTGGGGGTGGGGATAGTTTTCACCTGGATCACAAAGTTGCCCCTTCTTGGGACCCAAGGGCTTGGTTAGTAAAGGCCTATGCTGGAGGCACTGATTTTCCTGGTCACTGTCTAGTTCAGTGTCTAGGAATGCCCAGTGCCTCCTGAATAGACCCAGGCTTTGTTATTGTGTGACTTCTTTTCAGTATTTGGGAATGTAGACCAGGTTTCTTTGGTGCCCCGTCTACTCTCCATGGCCATCATTTTGTATTTTGAAGGCCAGACTAATCCTAGGCTTTCTATCTTCCAACATGGTGATCTCTCTCTCTCTCTCTCTCTCTCTCTCTCTCTCTCTCTCTCTCTCNNNTCTCTCTCTCTCTCTCTCTCTCTCTCTCTCTCTCTCTCTCTGTGTGTGTGCTTGGTGGTTGGCATTGCCAGTGAATTTGTGAATGGGGTGAAACATTCCTTCTCTTGTACTTATGAGATACATGTGCTCAGGCTATGGTCACCCTGGAGCTATGGAGACTGCTCTGGCCTGTCCCACGGAGCCCTCAGATCCTCCCTTAGCCTGAAAGGTGAGGGAACCTGTCTTCCAGTTCTGGGAGTGGCACTGGCTTTGGAGGTCCTAAGAGAGCCCTTCTTTCCATTAATATGCCTTTCATGCTTTCTGTGTGTATCTTCTAGTTCTTGTTCTAGCAGAGACCCAGTAGGCCCTCTTGGATGTTCTAGAGGTCACAAGGTTCTCACTGTTCAAGGACATTCTTCTAAAACTTATACCTGTAATTTCAGGCTCACACAGCTAATAAACCACTGAGCTACAAATCTGCAGTAGAGACAGGACTTTCCCATATCTGGCTTATTTCACTTAATGTAATGTTGTTAGGGTTTGTTCACACAGCAAATGACAGGATTTCTTTCTTCAGTAGAAGAGAATCTCAAATATTTCCTTTATCCACCCACCGATGGTCCCTTGAGTTGATTGCACTACACTGAACAGGGGAGTAAGGGCAACTGCTGAAATCCTGTCTTTTGAGCTTATACTCAGAAGCAGAATTTCTGGATTGCACAGTAGGTTTAGCTTTATACTTTGGGGGTCATGTGACTTGGGGCAGTACCCCCCCTCACAGGGTGAAGTTCATCAGACATTCTTATATATGCCAGGTAACAGCTCATTTTAGTTTTAACTTGAGTTTATCTGATAACTAGTGACATTGAACATTTTGATAGATAATCTTTTGAGATATTTTCTCATTTTAAACTTGTATGTATGATTTGTAAATATTTCTGTAAATCTACATGTTGTCTTTTGACTTTGTTACATGGGGACCTGGGCTTATTCTCAGTACACGGCAGGCTGAACACCT
The DNA here is from genome assembly GCA_001685075.1 of Bramus lutescens. Lineage (NCBI taxonomy): Eukaryota > Metazoa > Chordata > Mammalia > Rodentia > Cricetidae > Bramus > Bramus lutescens. Next base: position 77,957 of record LOEQ01005123.1, read on the forward strand.
ACATAGGAATTCAGGCTGGGAGAATCACAAACCTTGAGCTTCTACAAACAGAACCTCTAGTTAGGCCTCTTTTCTTGAGGTGGCGGATGAGTAAGGGTGAGACTTAAGGCTAGCCCAGTCAGGAACTGATACAGTGAGACAGCAGAGTTAGGAGGAGATGAGGGAAGCCTGTGGGGTGAAGAAAATCCTGGAGTCTAGGTGTGATGGCCCCCTGGCCCACTAATGGGATTCTTATGTATCTCAGAGAAGTTCTGTTGTCTGTCTGGTCACATTCCTTCAGAGTCCATGAGAAGCTCCCAGTTTGGTTCAGACACACAGAGCTCAGGTCTTTGGGCAGGTAGACCCTTGTACTGCTCCTTCCTCTGTTTAGCATTAGTTCATCTTTAGCTCAAAAAAGGATGATGCATTCACAGGGTTAGGTGGTGGCATCTCTTGGTACCTGCTGGGGCCTGGCTTGAAACAGGCACAGAAGCCATTTTAGTCACCTTTTCTACCTAGGATGTACATTGACAGCTCAGAGAAGGGGTCATGGAGGGTTTCCCTGAGGAGGAGGTGTAAGATTGAACAGATGAGTTGGGATGAGGAGCACTGGACTTCTTACCCACTGTGTCCCTTCGGGTGTTAGTAGCTTTGGTGACTTCCACTGGGCGAGGTGAAGTGGTTTTCTGCGAGGATTGAGCATTCCATTTTTCTGGAATCAAAGAAGTGATGGGCAAAAAGTAAAGGTGAGAAAACAGGGTTTCCTGAGGTACCCAGGGGAGTGGAAAGAGCAAAAGGGGAGGCCGCAGGATGGAAGGGTACTAGTGTGGAGAGCTCCATGCTCAGCCATTGCCTTTGCTCGCTCAGCTGCCTCCTTGCACTTTTAGTACAAGGAGAGGGATGGGGGAAGAGCAAAGAAAGGGAGGAACCAAGGGAGGTGCTCCTTGAGCACAGGAGGGGGCCTTGCTTCAATTAGTCTTTGAGCACGGCTATGGGAAGCCCCATAAGATCTTTCTGCATGGTTCGGGGACACTCACCAGGCAATTGGAAAGTCTTTTTAATAATCAATTTGGAGTTGATTTTTGTGACACAAGTGTGGGTGCCGTTGAGTTCTGAGGTCTCCAAAGAGAGCTGGCTACTCATCACGTAATTGCCACCATTCCTTTTGAGGAGGAAGGTCCTTTCAGTCTTGTACTTTGTGGTTGAGTCCCAGCTGATTTCCAATGGCTGGTTTCCAAATACCAAGCAGGCCAGGCCCACCAGGTTTTTCTTGGAGAATTCACACTCTGAGACGAGGAACACTTGAGGTTCCTTGGAATAATCTGTGAGACAGACAGGGGAGTCCTGAGTACATGGGACTGGAAAGAATGGTGACACCTGGGAAGTATCACTCCATGCCAGATTCATAAAAATGACTCAGTCCCAGGTAGGCTGAGAAGAAGGGCTCTGAAGCCCTCTGGCCAGTCTCAGGAGTGTCCATCTCTCTGCCGCCATCATCTCTTTTCTGAACCCTCCTCAGCTTTCCTGGGAAGAGACCTACCCCCCTGCTCTTCCAAACACCAGTGGCCCTATCCCTCCTGGATGTAATTCTCCCATGACCTTGACAGGAACAACCAGCTTTCTACATCCTCAGAACCTCCCAAGTAGCCTGGAGCACCTGAGCAGAGCATTCGTTTTCCTTCTAGCTCTGAAGTCATGGCCTTTGGCTGACCCTTGTCTCTTGACACCAACACCCCAGTCACTGTCTCACTTTCCTGGTTCTTTCCCCATGTATATGCCTGTGCACCTACTGCCATGTTTCAAGAATGCCATTCTGCTGGGTTTGATGACCCAGCCTGAGCTCCTGTCAACTAGATCACCCACTATGATCTCAGAGCTAGAAGTCTGTGATAGGCTCTCCCTGTGGCACAGAGGATACCAGCTTGCTGTAGCCCAGACTCCTGGCCTCTAGAACTGGGAAAGAACAGAATTCTGTTGCTCAAGCTTCCACGTGTGGCACGTTCCCCCAGCAGCCCAAGGAAACTAACACAGATGCTGGTATGAGAGGCAGGCTGCTGAGGTGACAATGCCTCAAATAGATCTGGAATTTGGTGATGAGCCCAGACATTTCTACAGTGGCTTCTCAATAGCTTGCTGTTCTCTGTACCCTGCAGCTACCCACGTGAATTCCAACTCAGGGGCCATCACCAAGGTGCTATCCCAGACTTATTTAATGTCTCTTTAGGAGCTCGTCATCTACATAGTTTCCTCCCAGGACCTGCTGTTCTCTCTCAGGCTCTGCTCCCAGACCCTCCTCTTACTGCAGTTAGCCTGGACTTCCTGTGTCTGTGGGCTTCACCAGCTGTCCACACTGTGAGCAAGGAAGTACCCTGCACTGCCCTCATCTTGTATTTGCAGGTCTTTCCTCTTTGAGCTGAGGCCCATGACCCACACCTCTCTTCTTTCTACTCTCGTTCTGTGGCCAGGCCTTTATCTGTCTTTCTTGAGTGACTGCAGAGCCTTTATCCTGTTTCTTCATATCTTTCCAGCAGTTACCATAAACAGAGAGTTTGAGTTTCTGAGTTATTGACTGATCTCAGGGCCTGGCACATTGCAGGCGAGGTGCAAACATCCTGTATATCTAGTCAACTCCCACAAGGTATACCCAACATACCACAAACTTTTGGGCTGGGAGCAGCACCAGTCCAAGATGGTGGGCTGGGCTCCAGAGCAGAGACACAAACTGGAGGCTAGTTTCCAGATTCTGAATGCGTTGGGGGAGATCAGGCTTGGGATTTTCTCTGCCCCTGCTTCCTTTCTTCCATCAGTGTAGATAAGACAGAGTGCTACCATTGCTATCAGAGCTCACTCTCTTTCTCTTTTTCCCTCCCTCCTTCCCCTTTCCATCCCTCCTTTCCCTCTTTCTCCCTTAAGTCCCATCAGACCATTCCATTGCCAGCTCTCAAACTCCCTTCAGACAATCCTTGCCATGTCAACACTTCAGGACAGGTTTGAAAATAAAATACATTTCTTCACAATAAACTGAGTTCACAAGATAAGGTATTTATTTCCAACAACATTTGTAGTCAGTACAGCCGTGTGTGGTCCAGACCCTGCTTCAGGGTGCACAGGTTGACAAAGTCCTTGACCCAGAAGTCCCACTCAGAGCTCCAAGCCGGAGGGTGATACAAGAAAGATAGGAATAAGTTTACTAGTCCTACAGGCAGTCCCGCCCCAGGCCTTGTGGGAGGGTTTCTTGGTCTCTGATGTCCTTCCGCGCTGTGAGTCACTTCACCTGCAGGTGACAGAGACAGTGTAAATTGCTGTCCATTTTTAGGGAGCAGAGGTATGGGCGATGAGAACTGGTGGCTCCCTGCCCTGTGTACTCAGCCCCACAACCACACTACCTTGAACAGCGTGACAGTGGTGCTGTAGAAGAGACTCAGGAGAAAGAGGACGATAAAGGTGGAGGCGGTGGTCCATAGGTTCTCAAAGCCTTCCTCCTCAGCATTCACCTCCCCCTCTGTGAAGGGACACACGGTGGNAAGCCAAGCCTTGGGGTGGTTGAACATCTCCCTGAGGGTTGGGGAGTCTTAGCCAGTTTTGACTGGTTCCCCTAACAGTTCAAGCCAGACAGAGGCACAGCATAGGTCAAAGTGAAGGAGGCACCAACTTGGGGCCTTATCTTGGGAGCACTGGGACAGCAGAGGCAAGCAAGACAGGTACAGCACATGGACATGGGATGAAGGCAGAGTCAGTTACCCTGGCATAATGGCATTGGTGTGCTCTGTACTTCCTCTGAGCAGGTGGCAGTGTCAGGACTGCTTAGACTGAAAATTTAGAGTAGGGTTCTGTCTCCAGGCTTTGGGAAGAAGAGCATGGGGCACCTGAGGCTGTCCTTCCTCACTTCCTGAAAGACTCAGTATCTCATGCTCCTCTTTGAGCAGAGTTCCTGTGGGTGGCTTGTCCTACTCCTACTAGCAATGCTGGGTCTTGGTATCAAGAGACAGACAGACAGCAAGGGAAACAGTGGGACCAGGGCATTTATTGGGTCTCTGACCCCTGTAAAGATGAGTCCATGGGAATATCTAAAGCCCAGGCCCCAAATTATTAAGAACATGGAGAATTTCCAGGATGCTGGCCCAAGGAGACAGTGTTATTGGGTCCTTATAGGGACTCCAATGACCCATGCTGGGGGGACTCAGCTTCTTCTGGACAATTGTGTTATGTCTTCTGCATTCTGGACTGGGGACCAGGGTATTTGTGAGTGGGACAGGCACTCTCCCATTGATCTCCTGAGGTGTTCTACTAATGGAGGCACAGTCAAGGGCAACTTTCTGCCTTTGGGTGGATTTGAACACCACGTGCTCTGTCTGGGCACAGTCTGTCTTGTATCTGTCATAGGTGGTCAGAACGGTGTCCCATGGTGCTGGGACAGGAAGGCATGTTCTTTGCTTGGAGTGGTCTCCCCTAAGCATAGACTGAGTTCCCTGAGAAGCTTCAGTGACCCAGCGTAGTGTGGGCTCTCTGGGCCCTGAGCCCTGGAGATTATGGCCTTGGTCAGAGTCCAGGTGTACTTGTGTGCCATGCCTGTGCACTTGTTAGTATGGACATTTAGTTAGCTAGATGTTTCTGTACATGTGTGTGCATGCATGTCTTTGTGCCTATGTGGTTCAGTTGTTTCTATTTGTCTATACTTTGTTTCGGTGTACACATATCCAAGTGTGTTGGTATCTGTTTCTGTGTGTGGCTCTGTGTCTATGTCCATTTGTATGTTTCTGAAGGTATTTGTATGTGTCCATGCAAGTATGTGTGCATGTGCTCATGTGCATGCATGTGTTCCTGAGTGTGAGGGTGGTTCTGTGTATACTTTTATGATTGAATACATATTTGTGCATGTGTCTACACATGTGTGCCTATATCTGTGTGCAAATGTATGTCTCTCTGTGTGTGTCTGTACATGTGCCTGAATTCAACAGGGTAGCAAAGCTTCCAGCCATATATCTAGAAATAGCTGGAGGGATGGCATGCTTACACTCTGTCTATTATAAGTCCTTTTGAGTTCACACAGAAGGAGGCAACTGGCAAGGTAGAGGAAGGGTCAAGGTGGAGGAAAGTCTGCAGGGTGCGCGCAGGGCAAATACAACACAACATAGCTGTTGCCCCAGCAGGCAAAAGCATTGCAAAATCAAAACCAGTGACTTTTGGATGGATTTTTTTATTTCTAATTTTTATAAAATGCAACATCTTACTCTGACATGGTTAGTTTGCAAACACAGAGCAACTAGACCCCCAGAGCCTGCCTGGTAAGGGGCTAGCATGGTCAGTAACAGGTGCTGCCCGTGTCAGACATGATCAGGGATACATTGTACAGTGTGGGTTTACCAGTGGACTTGTCCACGGTCCTCTCGGTCACCATGTGTGGCAGGGCCTCATGGCCTACAACACAGGTGTAGGTCTCCCCGGAGTTCCATTCCTCCTCTGTCATGGTCAGGATGCTGTGGGTGAAGTAACGGTCTGGGGCCTGGGGTTCTGGCATTGGGGCACTGGTCACATACTTGTCTGAGGACAAGGGTTGACCCCTCTGAAGCCACTGCACAAAGATGTCTGCAGGAGAGAAGCCTTTCACTAGGCAGGTTACTGTGGCTGACTCTCTCAGGATCAGTTGCTCACGGGCTGGTGGCAGCAGGTACACAGCAGGTGGGTGCTTGACCACCTCTGTAAGCAGAGACAATGGTGAGGATAAGGGTAGAAGGGGACCTGCCATCCCCATGACGTAGAGGAAGGGCACTGGTACTAGAAGGGAAGGAAAGGGGAAATACCTACCTCTGGGCTTTGAGATAAATTTCTTCTGTGGTGAAGGCAGGTCCCTGTGGGTCACGGTGCACACAAACTCCTTCTTGCTATCCCAGTCTTCCACACAAACATTAGCCACACCCATGGCACTGAAGGTGCCATTGGGGTGGCTTTCAGTGAGTGTGGTCTTGGTTTCCAGTGGTTCACCATTTTGGGAAGCCCAGGAGATATTCAGGGTGTCATAGGTTGCCAGGTTCGTGACTAGGCAGGTCAGCTTGGCAGACTTGTTGAGGAAGATGTCAACAAAGGAGGGGGGAATGGGGAAGGTTAGGATGTCTGTGGATGGACCTGCAGTCAAGAGAAGATTGTGTCAGTGACTATCTAGTTGTGAAGTCCGAGAAAAGTTTAGTTTCTGTCCCCCAAATAGTACCGATTGATTTACTGAGCCTCTGAATCTCAGCTTAAGGGAAGGCACTGGTTTTGGCCCTTGAAGCCAAGGCTCAAGGAGCAAGGGGCCATGTTAGGGTGCATTAGCCATACTTATAAGAGGGTTGCCCTGATCTGGGAGGGCTAGCCACTGGGCTTAGGACATGGCACTCACTGGCAGCGCATGAGGAGGACACATTCTTCCAGAAGGTGAGACCCCTGTGATCCACACGGCATGAGTACACACTCAGGTTCAGCCAGTCGCTTTCAGTGATGGTTAATGTGCTTATGACCTTGAAGGTTCGGGGTCCGGATCCTTTGTCTTCAGTAGTCACTGGCTCTGTGGTGAAGCCAGACTTCACAAGCCTCCCATCACGTAGCCAGGACACTGTGATTTGTTTGGGACTGAAGTTGGAGGCCTCGCAGATAAGTCTGGACTTGCGTGGTGCAGGGCCATAGAAGGCATCACGTGGTGGAATGAACACACTTACATTGGGGTTTATCTCTTTGACAACTAGAGTGAAAAGACAAGGTATGAGCTCAGCTTGGCCTAAGCCCCAGCCCTCTGCTGCCCCTGGGCTATGCCTGGGTCTCTGACCCCACTGGGACGGCTTGGTTCTTACCTGGAATGGGCACACGTAGATCATTGTTGTTGCCACCATGGTGGGCTTTGCAGACCAGGTATTCATCTGAACCCTCAAGGACATTCTTGGGAGACAGGAAGACCTGCGAGGTGGCTATATACTTGTCTCCTGTCCTCATAGTCGGGAAAGTTCTGACACCCTGGATGATTTCAGAGTTGTTCTGGTAGTTCCAGGAGAAGGAAATGGAGCTGGGCAGGAAGTCCCGTGCCAGGCAGCCCATGGCCACCAAATTCTCATCAGACAGGGGGCTCTCGCAGGAGATGAGGGGAAAGAGAGTCGGGGAGGATTTACTCTCTGAGGACAAGTGTGGAATAAAAAAGAGAAATGGAGGAGTAAGAGTCTGCTTTCTTGTCCCCTGCCAGTCAGGCAATCTGTACACTCCCCTGCCTC
>LOEQ01005124.1:1595-21832 GCA_001685075.1 Bramus lutescens
AGCTCTGTAGACCAGGCTGGCCTCAAACTCACAGAGATCCACCTGCCTCTGCTTACTGAGTTCTGGGATTAAAGGTGTGCACCACCATGGCCAGGCTTGGTGTATTTTCATTGATCATATTTTTAAGGTTCATTCATACTATAGCATAGATTAATACATCATGTTTGTGAGCATATAATATCTGTGTGATGTTTTATTTAGCTAATCAGGCATTGATGTTGTTTCTTTTTTGGGTGGGTATGGCTGATGTGCTGTGCACACTTGTTTAATAATAGATGTCCATTTAGGTGTGTACCTTGAAGGTAGACTGCTTCATCATAATGTAACTCTGTCTAGGACTCAGAGGAACCTGCCAGACTATTTGGTAACCAGTTCATAGCCTCACCAACAATGAATCATTTTCAAATTCTTCACATCCTTGCACTCTTCTGTCTGTTTCATTAGAGCCTCAAATGTGGAATATCATTGTGGTTTTGATTCCCCGGTAAACTAAATGACGCTGATTGACTTTCCATGCACTTGCTAACCATTTTTATACCTTTGGGGGGGTTATTTTCAAATTTCTTTTCATTTTCATTGAATTGTTTATTATTCAGTTTTAAGAATTCTCTAAATATTAGACCAATAGTCAGACATACGATTAGAAAAAAATTTATCTTCTTCTATTGGCTGTTTTTTTTATTTCCTTTTTGCTTGTTTTGTTTCTAATTTTTGAGAAAAGATCTTATATATCCCAGGCTAGCCTTGAATTTGCCGTGTAGACAAGGATGACATTGAACGAATCCTCCTGCCTTTATCTCCATTTCCCAAGTGCTAGGACTACAGGTGTTTGATATCACATGTGGTATCTTTGCATTTTGTTGATTATGTCCTTTTAACTAAACATTTTTTAATTTTAAGAAACTCAAATTGCCGTTGATTTGGCTGTCCTGTGAAATAAATATACATTTAAATTTTTAAAAAAAATTCTAATATATCTCCTTTCAATTTGGTTGCTTTTACTTTTTGGTATACCATGAAATGTATTACTGGCTAAGATGCTGAAGAGAGGACACATAAGAGCCTCATAAGGTCAGCTCTTACTTTGGATCTATGATCATGTTTGAGTGAATTTTTGAATATGGTGTGGATCAGCAGTCTAAAGTCATTTTTTAATATATGAGCATCCAGTTGCCTTTGTGCCATTTGCTGAAATGACTGCTTTCACACTGCCATCTATGTCAAAAGTCAGCCAAAAATAAATATCAGGTTTATTTTGGAATCTTCAGTTCTGTCCTGTTTATCTTTGTCTTGCCTGATATAAATGCACTGTACTGTGTCACTCATTGTCTCATGAGAGGAGGCTTGATGTTGTTTTGTTTTTAGATAGAAGCTCTCTGCGTAGCCCAAGCTGGCCCAGAATTTTGGTTCTCTTTACCCTCCCAAGTGCTTGGATTATAGATTCACACCACCATGCCTGGTGATGGAAAGTTTGAAAGCTGAGACATAAATGGTTTTCAGAATGGTTTTAGTTTTTCTGAGAACCTTGGTTTACCATAGAATTTTTGTGAAGCAGTCAATAGAGAATTTTATAGAGATTGCATTGAATGTAGATTCATTTTAGAAGCTTGTGCATCTTAAGAATATTAAATTTCCTAATCCATAACCACAAGGTATCTAAGCATTCAATTCTTTAACTTTCAGTGATACCTAGTTTAAATGAGATGTGTAGGATATATGTTGTATAGGATGTATGTTTCTTTTGTTAAATTTATTCCTATGTATTTTATTCTTTTGTTTGTTTTCTTAAGACAGGGTTTCTCTGTAGCTTTGGAGCCTGTCCTGGAACTAGCTCTTATANACCAGACTGGCCTCAAACTCACAGAGATCCACCTGCCTCTGCCTCCTGAGTGCTCGGATTAAACGCAAGCACTACCACCACTCAGCTCCTAAGTGGAATTCTGACATTTTAGATTGTTTACTGCTACTCTGTATAAATGCACCTTGATCTTCATGTTAATTTTGTATCCCCTCACCTTTTAAGATTTAGTTATTGCCTCTAATACGTTATATATGGGCTTCCGAGGATTTTCTATGACAAAATCATGTCACCTGTGAATGGAAATACTTCTACTTCTTCCTTTACAATCAGGAAACATTTTCTTATTTTCCTTGCTCAGTGGTTGTAGCTGGATCCTTCTAGAACAATGTTAAACATTTAAGTAGCAGAAGCAGACACCTTTATATACATTCCTAACCTTAAAGGGAAGCCATGCTGTCTTTGATCTCATTAAGTAACTTACATGCAGTGTTTGTAGATGTCCTTATCACACAGAGAGATTCCTTCTTTAACAAACATTGTTAGTGAACTGCGCATAATGTTGCTTAATATGGGGAAAGCTAGTCATTGCTGAATTTGAAATAAGTGAGAAAATATCAGTTCTTTAAAAGGGAGCTATTATGATGATTCAGAGATCCGAGCAAGCTGTGTTCAGATTAAAATATGGAATTCTGTGTGAGGCAGTGGTGTACACCTGTAATCTCAGTATTTTGGAGACAGGGGCAGGAGAACTATGAGGTTGAGGCTACCCTGGGCTACATACCAAGATCTTGTTTTAAATCCTGGGAGTGTAAGCATATGTATAAATAACTGTTCCAAGCAGATCGTTTCTATGAAATATTGTAGTACTATATTGTAATGAGGCACATAAGGTGAAATAAAATTCCACTTCAGAACTGGCATATAGTTGATCTCAACAAATGACTGTGATACGACTACCACATTTAGAAGGGATGTATGAGTTAGCTTAGTCTTCCATAACAAAATACAGTTGACAGGATGGTCAAACAAACAAAGAAAAATTCTAGTTCTGGAAATGTGGAGATGTGCTTTTTTGAGTTACAGCATGCTAAAGGGTTTCTCTGGCTTGCTGGCGGTGACTTCTCACAGTGGAAGAAAGAAGTCAGTTCAGTATAAACTAGTCTTTAAGGCTCTTTCGAGGACACCAACCCTGTGTTAATGTTTGTGTGTAACTGGAGGTTTCCTTCCCACCCGCAAGTTCCCGAATAACCATTCTAAGTCTTAATAGTAATTAGAATGGTTTGGCCTGTTAGCTCAGGCTTATTATTAACTAGCTCTTACAACTTAAATTAACCCATTACTATTAGTCTATATTTTACCACGAGGCTCCTGGCTTGTTATGTCACATGTTGCTTCTCCTGCAGCTGCTGGCATCTCCCTCAACTCTGCCTTCTTTCTCCCTGTATTCGGTTTGACTTTCCTGCCTACCTATATTCTGCCCTGCCATAGGCCAAAGCAACTTCTTTATTANCCTGTTAGCTCAGGCTTATTATTAACTAGCTCTTACAACTTAAATTAACCCATTACTATTAGTCTATATTTTACCACGAGGCTCCTGGCTTGTTATGTCACATGTTGCTTCTCCTGCAGCTGCTGGCATCTCCCTCAACTCTGCCTTCTTTCTCCCTGTATTCGGTTTGACTTTCCTGCCTACCTATATTCTGCCCTGCCATAGGCCAAAGCAACTTCTTTATTAACCAATGGTAATAAAACATTTTCACAACATACAGAGGGGCATCCCACATCATCTGTGTTAGGTTTCTGTCACAGGGATGTTGGACCCAAGACAATCATCTTATAAAAAGCAAGTATTTATTGTGGCTCAATAGTTCAGAAGTTTGAGTGCTCATGATTATCTGACTTTTGCTTTCAGACCTCTGGCAAGACAGAGCATTATGACTGGTGGTGTAAGAGCTTCCTCACAGCTTGGCAGCTAGGGATAGGGGAGAGAGAAGAGAAAAGAGAAGAGAGAGGGATAAAGAATCATAGGAGGAGGAGGAAAAGAAGGGACGAGATCCCAATATTTTCTTCAATTACAGGGCTCTAATGACCTAACTTACTTCTTTTAGTAGTGATTCTCAACCTTCTTAGTGTTGCGACCTTTTAATACATATTGTGGTGACCTCCTTTCATCGATGCTTCATAGCTGTAATTTTGCTAGAATTATGAATCATAATGTAAATATCTGTATTTTCTGATGGTCTCTGGAAATCCCTGTGGAAGGGTCTTTGGATCCCCCACAGGGTTGCGATCCATAGGATAAGAACCACTGCTTTCGGCCCATCTCCTAAAGATTCACCACCTCTCAATACAGTCAGAGTCTGGTAACTAAGTCTTCATGGGATTTTGGAGACATTTATTTCAGTACTCCCAGACAGTGCTCTTCCCATGCTTCATGTTGTGTGAGCCCTGGGTGGGATGCTTTGTCTCAGACATCTGGGACCTAGAGTCAAGTGACTTGAGACCTGAGTACAAACCAGGTCTTTGGCAAGTTGAAGAGGAGAGAAGTCCCTTCTAAGTCCTAGTGCTTAGGAAATAATGTCAATGGAAAGACTAGACTGTGGTAAGATACAAGGAGCTGACTCAGGAAGAAAGTTTGGGGCAGAGAAATGTGCGAAGCCAGGAAAACTATACAGAATGCTATACAGTTATGACCATGGACGTGTGCATGTAGCATCATCTATCTGTAGGTTTTTATTAATTAGTATTTTAATTGTATGAATTTATGGGATACAGTGTAATTTGGTATGTGAATTACTGGTGTGTAATGATCAAATCAGTGTAAAGAACATTTATATTTCAAATATTTAAAAAGGTATGATGGTGCATGCCTTTAATTCCAGCACTGGGGAGACAGAGGCAGGAGGATCTCTGTGAGTCTGAGACCAGCCTGGTCTACAGAGTGAGTTTCAGGACTGCCAGGGCTACATAGAAAGACCCTGTCTCAATTTTTTTCAGTTGTCACATAATTATATATATTTATGAGGTACACTGATATTTTAATACACATATAATATGTAGTGATCCAGTTTGCTATTTAATATTTCCTTATCACACATTTGTTTGAAGATTTATATTATAGAAAATTGAAAGATGTATCCTTGTGCATCTGTCTCGTAGTTTCAGCAGTTGTCAACTCATGGCTCATGCTTTAATTGGTGTACTTTACTCTTTCTCAAGTCTACCTTCATCCAACATAAATAGCCATTCCTAAATATTTGGAAAAAGAATTCACGTAATTTTAAGTGAAAGTATTTTATTGACCATCTCTAAAGTGTAAGGATGCACACATTACAATACCATAATCATAGTTAGAATAACAATTTCTTAATTTCACACGTCTTCTCAGCCGAACACATGCTTTCAATGTAGACAGGCTACTGTTCGGGGATTTGTTCTGTAGCACCAATAACTTTCTGATAGTCAATTTCATATTGTAAGATGATAAAAATCTTATGATTGTTCAGTAAGACAAAGAATATGAGTTACATATTTCAAGTTTCACACATTGTAGTAAATGTTCAATGAAGTTCACCTAATGTTATTAGCAATATAAAACACATTAACTGTCATTAAGATGCCTTTGAGAATCGTTTGGCGTAAGATCAGTAGTCATACTTAGAGCAGAGCAAATGGATTTTTTTTGAAAACAATAATAAAAATATTTAGAAAGTGGTCCCCACCAAACTACCAAAGAGCACTGGCATAAATTGGAAGTAGATCTACAAATAACAGCATCCTTACCATTTGCTGTCTGTGGCTCTCTACCCACTCCCCCAGGGTTTCTGTTCACCATGGCACTATGATGTAGATACTGAAAACTTCTTCCGTTCCCTGGAGGAGACAAGAGCATATAGGCATGGGAGTTTCCAATGTGGGGAGCTATTTGGGGTAGGAAAGGACACTGCATTTGAAGGGGTTTAGGTCTCCAAGTGAAGCTCCTTGTTCCCTCTATGGCCATGGACATGAAGCGCCCCCATTGAGCCACCCTGCTTTCTGGCATGGGATCTGGACAGGAAGCAGATTCACTTTACTGTATTGTCCTTGGAAATCTCCCTTGCACTGAGATGGCCTGCTCTAGGCATCAGCTGAGAGCTTTTTAATAAAAATGAAGCCCAAAGGAGAAATGATAAGGTATCTGATTTTAACCCAAAGTGAGAGAACAGCAGATGTTTCATTCTGTCTAAGGGTCTGAGGGAGAAAAAGCAATTAGCAGCTGCTACTGATTTAGCAACAGACACCTGCTAAATGAAAATCTGTAAACCCGGCCAGCCTTGGCACCAGAAGCATGTATACTGATTCTCAAGCATTTCTGGGAATTGTAAATTATGCTGGCTTAAAATGGCAAGCAGGGGGCTCAGAGAAGCTCAATATGTACATCTGGACGAGGAGATTAGTTTTCTAAGATGGCAGCAACTTAGATACAGCCAGAGAACAAGAGGAGTTGATGTATGAGGTGCCTGATTACTCTGCGTTTGACATGGCTATAGGACAGCTTCTGGGCTGGGAATTCACCAAGCAGTATGCCTTTTCCTTCTACCATAGGAAATGTCTCAGAATCAAATGAAAACATAACTCTGGGTATTCTTAGCTCTAATGTTATTATTGGATCTACACATGATCTAAATGCCTATTTAACTGTTGCTTTCTTTGATTTGGTTGGGAAGGAAGCTTCTCCATGGCCTGTTGCCTTCCAGGAGTCTTTTCCAAGGGCATATTAACTACTGATCTCCCCATCTGTTTTCCTAGACCTACAGTTAAAACAAACCTCAGAAATATAGAACTCCATGAAGAAGGCTTTAGGGATTTGCAATATGTCGGGTGTGTGGATGCATGCTGGGGTAGAGGAGGCAAGCTTCCACATGGAGGGGTAGTCAAGGCCTAAGTAACTTGAAAAGTCACCTTGTCAGGGCATCTACTTGGTATTGAAACAACTGGGTGACTCCCATTTGTGCCTCATGGCGCATTCGCTGTATGCACCTGCCATTTCGCAGTCTTTGAGCTAGGCTAGAAGTAGCTGGGTGGAAGAGACGAGCCCTGTGTTGTTTCCATGCTTAAGGGCAGAACCTTACAGAACACGCCAACCACGGATTCACTGAAGTTGTGTTCCCATTCTACCCTTGACTCACACTTTTGTGGCCGCTGCCGTTCAGAAAANAGACCAGGAGGCCAAAGAGGGGAGGGAGGAAAGAAAGAAAGGAGGCTGGTTACAGAGTGTATCTTTCCAGGCTGTATTCCCAGTGACCACTTCTTCTAACTAGTCCTCATGTCCAGCATTGCCTTATGTGTTATGAATTCATAGTAGATAAATCCATTAATTATGCCTAAGCCCTTTGAATCTGGCTACTTTTCAGTGATTTGAATCCACCTGCTGGGGACCAAGCTTTCAACTCATGAGCTTTTCGGACCCACTTTATATCCAAACCATAATATATGAGCTCTATGAATGAAGGCAGGCAGGACTTGTGTATTCTAGCACACACAAAAGAGCATAAGATTACAGTGGCCACACCATGCCCAGAAGACAGCTTTCTCTATCATACCTCCCCTTCTTATACCTTTCTTATACCTTTCCCACCCTTTCTTCTGCTCTTTAGGCATTGGAGGAGTATGAGCTAGCAAGCTAGCTAGCTAGCTAGATGGCGACATTTAGGGCTGAGCTTTCTTTTTTTAGTTTGGGGGTATGTCTGTGTGTGTATCGTATGTATATCTGATGCATGCATGTGAGAGTGCGGGTGTGCACTTCACTGCATACATATGTGGAGGCCAGACATCTTTCTCTATATCTCTCTACTTCATTCTCTTGAGACAGGTTCTCCCACTGAACTAGAACTTTGACTTTTCAGCTAAATTGGCTATGGAGCTCCTGGGGTCAACCTGCTTGTTGTATGTGGCCATGCCAGTTTTTTTTTATGTTGATACCTGGGATCTGAACTCATCCTCATGCTTGACAGTGCTGCTCTTACCCCAGTGGGTCATCTCCTCAGCACAGGGCTAACCTTCCAGACATAGCTTGTCACTTCGACCACCATTCCCCGCCGTTTGTTTGCTTGTATACACAGCTCTCTGTCTCTCTTTCTCTACACACACACACGCACACACACACACACACGCACACACACAGTTATATATAAGGCAATAGCAGTACCTTCTCCACTAAAGTGTGTTACCTACCCAGCCATCATTGAGAAGGGAGGAGCTCATAGAGCCCCACCTTGCCATAAGGATTTATACACACTTAATAGTTTCTGAGATAGGGAGAGTCATTCTTTTCAGTGGTGTAGCCACTGGCAAGTTGCCCATGCTCCTAACCTCTCCCCCATGCTCCTGTGTGTGATAAAGCTCATTTGGTCACATCAAAAAGGCATGAAAATCAAAATGGGATGAATGGGGAAGAGGGAAGGACAGTGTGGGGGGGGGAGTAAGAAACTCCTGGGGTGAATATGATCAAAACACATTCTATATGTGATGAAATTGTCCTGATGAAGCCCATTATATATGACTAAAATATACTAATAAAATAGGGGCTGGACTGATGGATTGATGGTAAGAATGTTTGCAGTTTACATAAAGCTGCTCATAACCAACTGTAACTTCAGCTGCAGGGGTTCAGATGTCTTCTTTTGGCCTCCAAGGGCACTCGTACTTGTGTTTAAACACCTTTCCAACATACACATAAAAATAAAGACTAATTTTGTTTCCTTTTGATTTTTTGAGACAGGGTTTCTCTATAATAGCCCTGGCTGTCCTGGAACTCACCCAGTAGACCAGGCTGGCCTCAAATTCCCAGAGATCCACCTGCTTCTGCCTCCTGAGTGCTGGGATTAAAGACATGCGAAACCACCACCCAGCTTAGAAATGAATCTTTAAAACTTAACTAAAAGAGGCTGCTTGACAGCACACATGTGACTGTTGTGTGTTGCATGGACTATTACATTTTAGGTTATGAACTGCATGTTGGGATTTTTTCCCTTTTGTTTCTTTGTACCCATGTCTTTTTTTTTTCTGATTTCACAGTCATATAGTAAACTGTGAAACAGTGTAAGTAAACTGACTTATTTGTGGTGTGTGTACATGCATGTCCATGTACACATGCTGGTGCGCACGTGGAGGTCAGAAGACAGTCTGTGGCAGTTAGTGCTCTCTTACCACGTGGCACTGAGGAATTAAACTGAGGTCATCAGGCTTGGTGGCAAGTGCCTTTATACTTTTACCTGGTGGCAAGTGCCTTTATACCTTTACCTGCTGAACCATCTTACCAGTCCCTTATAACACTTTCTTAGGAATTACTTTATTGAGATATAATTCTCACAGCAAAATCTATCCACTTAATCTATACAGTTCACTGCTTTTTAGTATATTCACGTTTGTACAGCCAAACCACAATAAATCTTAGAATATTTGGATCAGCCCCAAAGAAATCTGTGTCCTTTAGCTAGTATTTCCATGGTGCTCTAGAATCTCTCCCAAGTATAAGCAACAACTAATCTTTTTTTCTGCCTCTCTAGGTCTGCCTGTTCTGTGCACTGTGCACCAATGCAATCATGTGATCTTTGCCCCTTTGTTCTGTCTTCCCTTTCACTCAGCATGTAGTTCTCAAGGTTCCTCCTTTATTACCTACTAATAACATTTGATTATGTGGATGTGCCATTCAAGTGTATGAATATACCACACTTTTTTATTCACCAATCGGTGGGCATCTTAATGACTTTTACTTTAGGCTATTGTTAAAAAATGCAGCTATGGAGTTTGAGGCCAGTCTGACCTACAAGAGCGAGTTCCAGGATAGGCTCCAAAGTTACAGAGAAACCCTGTCTTGCAAAAAACAAAATGCAGCTATGGTTATGTGCAACCTTTTTGGGATAGACTTTTTTTTGTCTTTCCTAGATATTTCCCTAGCAGTGTATATTGTATTAGGTAGGAATGTAATATTACTTATTTACATATAGATCCTATAATATTTAGTTAGCATCCTTCAACTTAGATGCTTGTTTTGACAAATAGTTTTTATTCTGTATCGTTTTAGCTTTTCTTTCCTTTTGTTTTTAGCTTTTCTTTTTAAAAAGCATAGCATTGCTTCATATAATCAGTGTTCATTGAATACATATTTATCCCCCTTTTTACTCATTGCTGTGACTTAGATATGATTTGGAGAGCTACCTTCCGTGAACCAAGGCTTCATGTACTGAAAGATAATCCTTGTTGTGATCTATTGGGATAGTGGAAATTGTGTGTGGCAGTGAGTTGTTGGAGTAGAACCCTTGGAAAATGATGAGTAACTTAGAGTATAGTGCCCATGGTTGAATTGTGATGGCTTTATAAGAAGAGCAAACACTAGGACACCACCTGCCTCCCCTGTCTATCCTAGTCTCTTGCCAGGCAAATCTATGCATTATGACTCTGCCAGCAAGAAGGTCAACACTAGATAAGGTACCTAAATCTTACACCCCAGAATTATGAGCAAAATGAAGACTCTTTTCTTTATCAAGTAGCCCACTGTGGGTGATTTCATTAGTAATGAAAAACTAACATAGCTGTCGTTTCTTATTGCACCTCAGACCTTTTTTCCTGGAATTACTTTATGATTACACACACACACATACATGGAGTGTCTTAAATATATATATTCCTCTTTCATTCTTGGAGGTCTTTTTCATTGCTTCACATTTTCTAGGTTCATGTTTTCCATGTAAAATGAAGTTATATTTTCTCTATATTGTGTCTTTTATACTCTGTGCTTTGAAAAGTCAATGATCAGTGTTAAAGTTTTAGTAAAAAAAATCTTTTCTTTTCCGTCACTTTTAATAAATTCTTTTTATTGAATGTTCTACAGTTTCACTATGGGATGTTTTGACGGTAACTTTTCTTTATTCTGTTAGACTTTCTCTTTTCTGTTTCCCCTTCCTTCCTTCCTCCTTATCTCCCTTCTTCCCCCAGTCCCATGAAACTGGGGATGCAGCACTCACCAGACCACCAAACTATACTCCTGGCTCCTCTGAGCTGTTCAAGTCTGTTTGTACATGTCTTTTAGAAGGTTTCTGAACAGTCCAGGCTGTAATACCTACTGAAGCTGCCTTTCTGTCTATCTTCTGGAACAATATTTGGAAGAACATTATTCATCCCTATCTTCCCAGTCCTTAGTCTTTCTTTCATAGTTTTCACCTGTTTGTCCTGATATACTGCATTTGGGATAATGCCTTCAGTTCTGTAGTCCAGTTCCTATCTCTTTAGTTGTACCCAATTAGCAGTTCACTTATTGAGTTTTTGTGTCAATTACTGTATATTTAATTGTTAAAACATTGAGTGGTGTAGTCTATCATGTGAGATCTTGAAGTGATCTTTGGCTTGTCTCCTTATCTCTTTACCTAGCGCTGTTATTTTACTCTAAGTTTCTTCTTTTCCTTGGGATCTTTATTTGGGGGCTTATTTGGAGTGTCGAGTTTCTCTAGAGAAGACTTGTTTTTGTTCTTGCTAGTCACATGAGGGCCACTAGTTTGGAGACATGCCATATGAAACTCTCACTCTACTATCTTTGGATTACCCAAGTAGTGTATGTATATTCTGATGGTGAGGTCCCTGTGGTTTGAAGGTAATACTGGAAAAGCCTCCTTCGCTCCTCCTGTCCTAACTCAGCATTAAATTATAAGACTGGGCCTACCCTCCCACTGTAAGTGAAGAGACTATTTTGTGTTTCTCACGTTCCTCTAAAGTGTAGTTCTTTGGGGGCGGGGAGGAGTCTCACCTCTCTTAGACTCTGCAAAATATTTGCCCATTCCCTGTGTCTCATTAGCCTATATAAAACTCAGCTCACATTTAGTTAGCTAAACTGGAAAATGATGATGTAATGGATCCCACTTATTTCACTGGGGTCCTGTTTTTACTTGGTGAAAATAGTCAGAAAAGTCCTTTTGTTTCAGATTTTTCTTTCAGGTGGCACTATGGGCCCATCTCCTGGTCTCCTGCATGCTAGACAAGCACTCTGCAATTAGGCCATACCTTCATCCACCAATTGTTCCAAGTGTCCTTAAAAAACAACTCAAACTATTTCATGCAGGATTTTTTCAGTGAAAGACCTCTTTAAAAACTAGTGTGTGATTGATCAGAAATGAGTGTGTTAATCTGGTTTTCCAGCCCCTTTCAATCTTTTTTGTAGCCATGTCCTTTTCCTCAGCAGCAGTTAGGAGGACAAGTTTGTTTATAGGTTGTCCTTGTTCAGAAATAGCTTTCCATCAGTCAACAAATAACCACATTGTGTCCAGTATTGCCACTTTCTGTGAGATATCAGAAAGTCCACTTGACCCATTATGCCACTAATTCAACACTATTATCAGTGGCCTTGAGTCCTTGAAACTAAACTAAACTAAATTTCTATATTCTAGAAATCAACCTCTGGGGTGAGGGGAGTATAAGGCTTTAACGTTCATGAAGGCAAGACATCATCCTTTTTATTTTACTGATGGTGGTGTCATAAAGTAGATACTCAATACGTATTTGCTAAATGAATATGTTGGGGTGTGTGAGGCATGATCAACTCCCATATAAATAGATTATTCCCTGTCTTAGTTTGCATGGGTAGGGGGGGAGGGAAAGAATAAACAGTGGATGAAACTGTCATGGCCTTTGTAAATCAAGTTTAAATGTATTCCTCTGGCCTGGAAATGGTGGTGCACACCTCTAATCCCAGCACGTGAGAGGTAGAGGCAGTCACTGAGTCCAAGGCCAGCCTGGCCTACAGAGTGAGTTCCAGGACAGCCAGGACTGTTATATAGAGGAACTTTGTCTCAGAAAAACCAAAAATAAAAATAAAAAGTATTCCTCTGTACCCAAAAAGGTAGTATAGGTTAATGGATAAGAATATCAAATCCCATAGTCAAATTGCCTAGTTTACCTGTTTCTTTTTGTTTGTTTGTTTTTTTGAGACAGGGTTTCTCTGTAGCTTTGGAGCCTGTNAGACCAGGCTGGCCTCAAACTCACAGAGATCCACCTGCCTCTGCCTCCCGAGTTACCTACTGTTTCTATGAGTAACCTTGGGCCAGTTACCCAATTAATGTCTCATTTCAATTTCCTTGTATATAAAAAAGAAAAATTTAAAGCTATCTGAGGGACTCATCATAAGAATTAGTATGCAGAAGTTTCTCCAGCCAGTGCCCTGCAGAGTAATGCTGTACAACAGTAGTTATTAATTGTCATTCCTGTAATTCTGACTTTTTGTTATTGTTTTGAGTGCTAGTCGCTAATGAGGAAGTGGGGGTTAACTTTATGTGGATGAAATAAAAGGTGAGGGTAGAATCTGCAGTCTGAGGCAGGACGGAATGATGTCTGGGCTGGTGAGTGGTTAGAAAGGCCCTCTTTGAGCCCCTTGCCACTCTACCAAGCTTGAGGTCCAGCCTTGGGCAGGTCACTCTGGATGTGTCATTTGGCCTCTACAGAAACAGTCTGATTGACATTTGCCTTGCTCTCGGTTCCTCTGGAAACCTTTTAAACTGTCTCTGTGTTTAGCTTTTCCTTTGGGTTCTGCAGAGAGAAACAAGTACTGACTTTCTCTCCTTGAGTGAAAAATCAATGTGTTCATGGCTAGACTTCCAATACCTGAGAGACCTTCTTGTGAACTCTGAAAGTGGCCTTGTAGCTTGCATCACAGTGTGCAAAAGTTTGAAAAAAAAAAGGGAAACCTAGAGTTGTGTAGTGGCATTTCATTTGTACTTTAATAAATAAAGCTTGCCTGAAGATCAAAGAGTAAAATAGCCCCACTGGTCAACCTTACAGACCAGGCAGTGGTGACACATACCTTTAATCCCAGTAGCTACACTAGTTTGCCATAGAAACCAGGTGGTAATGGTGCATGCCTTGAACCCCAGCACTATAGAGGATTATAAAATGGGAGGAGACAACTCTCACTCTCAGTCTCATTCTGAGGTTTCCTGGAGGCAGGATCGCCATTTTGGACTGAGGTAGAGGTAAGAGCCAGTGGCTGGCTGTTTTGTTTTTCTGACCTTCAGGTTGAACCCCAGTATCTGTCTCTGAGTTTTTATTAATCGTGCTTCAGAGTTGGTGAATTTCAGAACCTCTGTGTCCACCTCTGTCAGCAGTGCCCATCTTATAGTAGCCAGGCAGAGCCCGGCATGAGTCTCACAGGTGACCCTAGCTCTATTCTATCAGTAGAGCAGCATAAAGAATGGAGGAGACCACAGTGCTGGAAGTTCTGAAGTCAGATGTCTTGAGTTAAAATCCTGACTCAGCCATTTAACAAGCTTTAAAACAATGCATGGGCTAGTTAACCGAACCTCTGTTCCTCTCTCTTTTAAATAGATATTGGTACACACAATTGGGGTCATCAAATTTGCAATTGTGGCTTTCTAGCATCTTTGCCATTCATTCCTGCATGTTCTCTTTTGTTTTGCTTTTGCATGTGTTTGTTTATAGACAACATAGTTCCTGTAAGCCTAGCGTAAGAACTAACCTGTGTGCTAGCCTTCCACTCCTGCTGCCTCTGGCCTTAACTGCCCCCAAGAGAAAATGACTAGCCTGAGTTACAGTTATTATTCCTTTGCTTGTCTTTAAAAAAAGTTCCATTGAAAAGTTGTTTTTTTTGTTGTTTTTTTACAAGTCAGAAGTAGTGGACACAGATAGCAGAAGCAAAATTTGCCGGACATGACAGGGCTCTTGGACACATCAGCTCATGGCCGCTCTGTGACTGCATGCACAATTCCTACACAAGATCAATCGTCCAAAATCACAGGGCAGATGGAAGAAGGCCTCATGAACCCCCGCCCAATAGCTGAGAAGCTATTCACAGTTGATGGCTGTTGAGGGGTGGAAAGTCTGTTCTTCAGGGATGTGGCAACTGAAGGTTGCCAATGCTCCAGCTGATGGGCCTGTATCATGCACATACAGACAGCACTAAGTTTACTCAGTGGGTTTCCAAAAAGAGAGCACATGAAATTGAGAGAGAAAAGTGGTTGGGAGTGGAGGAAGAACCAGAGTCTAGGAGATAGGGAGTAGCACTGATCAGTACATACTATATCCGTGTGTATAATTTCCCCTAAAATTGTTTTATTTCTCAGGTGTGCAGATATATCTATAAACATGAGTATGCAGTTATATATTTCTAAACAAGATGTTACTTAGTTTTAGTTGTTTACTGGCCTTTATGGAGATGGTATCGTGTGTGTGTGTGTCATTTTCTAGGACTTTCATGTTCTACACAAGAGTATGTTAGCATGATTCATGCCTATAACTACATTTACACTTTTCACTGTGACCTCCCCTCACATAAGTTGACGAGTGTCCTCCTCTGTTCTACCTGGGATAGCCATTTGGTTTCTAGTAGTTGGCTATTACAAAAAAGGTAAACTCACTCTCTGCTGCAAGTTCTCCATGGAGGAACGAGTGACTTTAGCGGTGGCAGCAGGAACGTGGGGCAGCTATCGCCTTGCATGCAGTCCAGAAGCAGAGGGCATTGAGCACTGTTCTCAGCTCAGTTTCCCTTTTGCCTTCTCATTCAGACTAGAATACTGGTCCAGGTGATATCTTCAACATCTGAGGTAGCTCTTCCCTCTTTATTCAAACCTCTTAGGAAAACACACATGGAGGAAGCCTAGAGTTGTTCTCAACCTGTGCACAGGTCACAAGCATCCAACAACACCCATTTCCAGCGGTCTTAGGAACTGAGACACTGATCAGTAGCAAAATTACAGTTATGAAGTAGCAATGAAATAATTTTATGGTTGAGGGTCACCACAGCATGAGGAATTTTATTGAAGGGTCACAGCATTAGAAAGAGTCACATCATTGAGAACCAGTGGCCCAGGGATATGCTTTCTAGGTCATTTTAAGTCTTGTCAGGTTGAAGATGAAGATTGGCCACCACAGTTGGCCATGGTATTAACTTGCTAGGACTTCTGTAATAAGGACTGGGTAAATGGTTTTTCCTCACAGGTCTAACATCAAGGGATCAGTGGATAATATTCATCTTGGGTCCTCTCTTTCATTTCTTGATGTCTTCCATGTTTTTCTATGTGTCCTAATCTTTTTCAACCTAGAGGATATTGGAGGTCTATTGAATTAGTAAATAATGGTAATTAGAACCCACCTGTATGATCTCTTTAAAGGCTTCGTCTCTAGGCATAATTAAGTATTGGGGTTATGACTTTGACACTCGAAATTTGGGGAGATAGTGAAATCCATTAGATTTTGGAAGTATTGGTCATTAAGATCATTAAGTTATTTCTCCTTATCATTGAAACTCAGGGAAATAGACCTATTTTGTGAAAATATATTCCCTAGGAACACTCCATTGTAGTTGCTGTCCCTACTGCTGTGATTATTGTCATTATCACTAAGCATCTTATGCCATCAGGGCTTTTTCTTGCTTCACCCTTCCTTTCAGATGTGACTTCAGGACCCAGCAACTAGAGTAGTATTTGGTCATTTCCCACGAGGACAGGTAGCAGCTCCAAAGTCAGTGAGAGGTGGAAGATCAGGAGCTAAGAAAGTTCATTTTCACCTTGGTTAAAATAAAGAGCTAGGCGAATCCTTGCAGAATACGCCATGGCTCAAAGAGCTGAAACCGCCACTCCATGTAGTTCTATGGGCCTGTCCAAACAAAGTAGGCAGGTCTGGGCAACTATGCGTTTTACACCGTGAAATACGCTCGCCCAAATTGCTGTGTCACCAGAGTAAGTAGCGTCTTTGCTAAGCTCAAAATATCTTCTTTGACACTAGGGAGCTTAGCAGCCATTTGGCAAGCACTGGTGTTCCTATTTGCTGAGCTTCAGAGAACAAAGGAGGAAGTTAGGGGTGGTGCTGGGGGAAAGACCAGCGCGCTGTCCTGACTCACTCATTCCACCTTATAATGTCAGCAAAGGGAATGAGGCGGATCACAGTGTGCCTGCTTGGGTTGTGGGCACCTTACCTCAAAAGATACTTGTGAGTAGAGTCACTAGGAAAGATACAAAGATACCATGGATCTTGGGGATCTACCCTTTACTATTTTTCTGTGTATGTGTGTGCTGGGGACCAACTCCCAAGGCCTTGAAGTGCTCTTAGCAAACCCTCTGCTACTGAAACTCATCTGTGGGTCTGAAAGTTATTTTTTAAACATGTTCAGATACTCAGAGGGAAAGAACTATAAAAGAAATAGCGCATATGAACTCTAACCGTCATTAGTAGCTTAATCCATTTTCTTGGCTAAAGGTCCTCTGACACAAATATATAAAGACTACAATGTTTAAGTTGAGTGTGGTGGCACATGCCTTTAACCCAGTGGTTCTCAACCTTTCCAATGTTACAGGCCTTTAATACAGTTCCTCATTTCGTGGTGACCCCTCCAACCATAAAATGATTTCATTGCTGCTTCTTAACAGTAATCTTGCTACTGTTATGGATTGTAATGTAAATATCTGATATGAGACTCTAAAGTGTCATGACCCACAAGTTGAGAACCACTGATGCTTTAATCCCATCACTCAGGAAGTAGAGGCATTTGGATCTTTGGAATTTCAGGAAGGTTAGCCTGGTTTACATAGCAAATTTCATGAGAACCAGTACTGAATGTGAGCTTAACCAGTTCCAGATTGACAAATATTTGTGTTTTCTCTTATATGTGGTTGTTGCATTTTATATAATAATATAAAGTATAAGACACAGAAAAGTATAAAAAACTATCTAGGAGAAAAAGGGAACAAATGAGAAGGGGATAGGGAGAAAAGGGCTAGGGAAGAATATGCTTAAGATGCTGTATGTAGCCACTCAAAAATTAAAAATAACTATAAAATAGAAGCACTCTTTATACCCTGTTCTTCCTTTTTCTGCTTACAGTGATGGCATTCATGTGGGGCTTGCTTTTTCACATCTGACTTACTTCATTTAAGCATCATGTTCCCTAGATTCAACTAGATTGTTTCAAATGACAGGCCTTCATTATTAGTTTTGATTCTTTCAGCGTTTCATACGTGTATGCAATGTGATATGAAATTCAATCATAGATACCCTCCCATTTCTCCAAACTCCCTGTGGATCTCCTCCCCTATGTCTGCCTCCCAACTTCATGTCCTTGTCTTTATTTGTAAAATAAGAGTCTACTAAATCCATTTAGTGCTACTCATATGTACATCCACTAAAGTATTGGCAGCCTGTCAGTAGCCACATCTCTAAAGAATAACAATTCTTCCTTCCTCAGTAGCTAATAACTGCCACTAGTTTCTCAGTAAGGTGTGGGTCCTAATGAGTCTGAATGCTACTTATTGTACATCTATACTGTATTTTCTTTTTAAGGAAATTTATTTTATTTATGTGCATGTGTGTATGTTCCATGTCATGTGGATGCCCATGAAGACCAGAAGAGTGTATTGGGTCCCCAGGACCTAGAGTTACAGTTGGTTGTGAGCTGCCCAAACATGGACACTGGGAACTGAGCTTAGGTCCTATTGAAAGAGCAGCAGGTGCTCTTAACTGCTGAGCTATCTCTCCAGCTCTAATTTATCATATTTTCTTTATCTTTACATCTGTTGATGGTCACATAGGTGGACTCCATACCTTGACTATTGGTAATGCTGCTGCAGCAAACAGCAGAGTGCAGAAACAGAATATACTGTGAAAATTCCTCTCCTGATAAAGAGGCAGTTGCTGATAATAGTGTGAAGTATTCCTCTATTGACCTTTGGGCAGCTTTAAAATTCTTTAGTTGTGCAATTAGTACTGGGCTACTTTTAATTTGCTTGTAGATTTGCCTATAAAAGTATATAAAATCTAAAGTCACGTTGTCTTCTTCCCTTTCCAAACCTCTTGTCAATCTTTTCCCCTATTCAGTTTGGTAAGTTGTGGTCCAGTCTTTGTTCTATGCAAAAGATGTATACAAACTTTTTCTTTTTTGTCCTATAAAAAAGACCACATTTTATAAAAAATGAAATTGTTTTCTTTCACCTAGAAATGGTTAATGCCTTCTTTAAAAACTGTGGTGGCATAGTTCATCTTCCAGAGTATTTCCTGGTGAAAATCTCATTGATGGACAGTTAAACCGATCTCTCCTTTTTGTATTTACTTTCCAAATTTTGGATTGCTTCTAAAATTTTCTTTGGGACCTGGAGAGCTGACTCAGAAGTTAAGAACACTTCCCGATCTTGCAGAAGGCCAGGGCTCAGTGTCCAGTATTCACATGGCAGTCACAACCATATGCAACTCCAGTCCCAAGGCAACTGATGCCCTCTTCTCGCTTCCACGGGCAGCAGGAGCTTATGCTCATACATCTATGGAGGCAGATGCTCATACATTTCAAATAAAAAGAAATAAAAACTTCTTGGTAACTTAGATATGCCAGAATCTAAGTTATCTTAAATTTCCATTATTTTTGGTGGTAGTGGTTTTTTTTAGGACGGGTTCTCTGTATAACAGCCTTGGCTATTTTGAAACTCCCTTTGTGAAACAAGCTG
This sequence comes from Bramus lutescens, assembly GCA_001685075.1. NCBI lineage: Eukaryota > Metazoa > Chordata > Mammalia > Rodentia > Cricetidae > Bramus > Bramus lutescens. The sequence continues at coordinate 20,865 of LOEQ01005124.1, forward strand.
ACCTTGAATTCACAGGGACACATCCACCTGCCTCTGCCTCCCTATTCCTAGGAATAAAGGCACGTGCCACCACACCCAGCTACCATAAATTATAAATTTCTAGGAGGGAGATGAGCAAGTGAAAATGAATGAACATTTAAAGCTTTTGATAACAGTTGACAAATTGTTCTCCTAAATGAATTTTATTTCTCTCTCCCCCCACCACGCAATTTTGCCATATTGGTTCATGACGATATATGCCATTTAAATTGAAAAGAATCCCCAATGTTTCAGTAAACAGCTATTGAAACACTGACAAGCTGAACTAGTAGCAGCATCAAGTACTTTCTCCCTCCTGCTAGAGCAGTGCTTACCACTCTCCCACATTCACTTTCTAAGTGTATCCTGTCTCCAAACTTGCTGAATGTTAGAGACAAATTTATGCTCATTTGGTCTGTGTCAGCCTGCAGTCGGAAGAATAAGGAAATCCTCTTGCATAACCATAGTAGCTTTATCATGTTCCAGAAAATCATCAATAATTCTATAATTCTAGTAAATTTGTATTCAAATTTGCCCAATTATCTCCCCAAATTTACATGACTTTAAAAAAAAACCAAGGTCTAGGGCTGCAGGAAATGGCTCGGTGGCTAAGAGTGCTTGCTATGAGAGCATGAGCAATTGGGCTTGGATCTCCAGTACCCAAGTTGCCAGCCATGCGTGCATGGGTGCGGTAGTGGTGGTGGGGAAACAGGGGAATTGCTGTGGGCTACTGCTTGCTGTCTAGCTGAATTGAAGCAAAAACAAAATAACAGCAAAATTCCGGTGCGCTCCATGTTCAGTCAGAGGCTGCCTCAAGGGAATAGGGTGAATAGCCGTAGAAAAAGACTCCTAAATTCCTTCCTAGTCTCTGCAAATGTCCACTTGTGTGTGCATACATGCTTGCGCTCTCTCTCTCTCTCTCTCTCTCTCTCTCTCTCTCTCTCTCTCTC
>LOEQ01005124.1:27324-44583 GCA_001685075.1 Bramus lutescens
CTCTTGCTCCTGGGTGCTGGGATTAAAGCCGTGTGCCAGCCACCACTGCCTGGTAGAAATATTTTTCCTAAGGAAACACTCCAGAAAGCACCATACAAACCACTGAAGTTCGTTTTTCACCCTTGGTGCATTTCCAAGTGGATATGTTGCTACATGTGACATCTGTTCAATTTGAATACACTTTTCCTGGTAGAGAGTTTTCCTTGTGCCATCTCTGTAAAATACAGCTTGGAATATGCCAGATGAGATGAGAAAGTTCCATCGTTTTGTTCTTTTTTTTTTAATTGTGACAGGAGGTGAAAAGATGAAATGTCGCGATTGCCACCTTGTGGATCCTGAAGGCTAAGGGTGTCTAGCAGAATCTAATGTGCCGTCTGTTCTGAATGTCTCTCTGTATTCTCCCCACAGCTCCCCTTTGAACTGGAGATTTATTACCTTCAGCATGTTATGCTCTATGTGGTCCCCATCTACCTGCTTTGGAAAGGAGGTAAGACTAGCATAGCACACGCCTCTGGACTCTCCACCCCCTTCCTTTCTCTCTGTCTGGAGGGGTTACATTCTCTTGGGTGCCTACCAGGATCTCGGGGTGCTGCTTGGCTGAGTGTCTACAGCATGCTTAATGTTGGTCACCAGGTGCTGGGGCCGTGGGCATGAAAGAGGCCTGCGAAGAGTCTGGGCACTGTTCAGAATCATCCCTTGTCGTTGAGCATGGTACCACTGACTGCCTTTCACAGAACCTCGGTGTTGGGTTCTTGGTGGTGGCCTGGGATGTGCATGGATCCCAGCACACTGTATTTCTTATGCTTCTGCCTCCCCCTGCGCCATTGAGCACCTCAGATTAGGAGAGAAAGAAGGTACTCTATTTTCTCAAGAAAGACACTGCATTCTTACTCTTTGAGTCCATGGTCTCAGAACCAGAAAAGCTACAGAAAGGGGCTAGACATACACACACTAAGAGATTATGGGATTGAAGACATGCACAGAATAGGAAAATAGGGGATTGAAGATGTGCACAGAATAATTTAGAGGAGTGAAGACCTGCACAGAATAGATTATGGGATTGAAGACATACACAGAAGAGGAGATTGGCGGATTGAAGACATGCACAGAATAGATTAGAGGATTGAAGACATGCACAGAATATGAGGAGATTATGGGATTGAAAACGTGCACAGATTAGGAGATTAGAAGATTGAAGAGGTGCACAGAATAGGAGATTATGGGATTGAAGACATGCACAGAATATATTAGGAGATTGAAGACATGCACATAATGGGAGTTTATGGGATCGATACATCCACAAAATAGAAGATTAGGGGATAGAAGAGGTGCACATAATAGGAGATTATGGGATTAAGACTGCACAGAATATGAGATTATGGGATTGAAGACATTCACATAATAAGAGATTAGGGGATTGAGGATGTGCAGAGAATAGGAGATTGTGGGTTTGAAAACGTGAACAGAATAGGAGATTATGGGATTAAAGACGTGCAAAGAATAAAAGATTAGGGGAATGAAGGCATGCACAGAATAAAAGATTATGGGATTGAAGACATGGATAGAATAAGAGATTAGGGGATTGAAGACATGCACAGAATAGATTAGAGGACTGAAGACTTGCATAAAATAGGAGATTATGGGATTGAAGACTGCACATAAACAGAGGTTAGGTGATTGAAGGCGTGAACAGAATTAAAAAATTATGGGATTGAAGACGTGGACAGAATAGAAGATTAGGGGATCGAAGACATGCACAGAATAGATTAGAGGATTGAAGACATGCACAAAAAGGAGATTATGGAATTGATGTATTGAACAGAATAGGAGATTAGGAGATTGAAGATGTGCACAAAATAGGAGATTAGAGGATTGAAGACGTATGCATAATAGGAGATTATGGGGTTTAAGACGTGGACTGAATAAAATATTATAGGACTGAAGATGTGCACATAATAGGAAAATAGGGGATTGAAGACGTGCACAGAATAATTTAGAGGAATGAAGACTTGCACAGAATAGAAGATTATGGGATTGAAGACATGCACAAAGAGGAGATTAAGGGATTGAAGATGTGTGCAGAATAGATTAGAGGACTGAACACGTGTACAGAATATGAGATTATGGGATTGAAATTTTGCACAGAATATGAGATTAGAAGATTGACGATGTGCAGAAAATAGATTAAAGGATTGAAGACATTCAGAGAATAGGTGTTTAGCGAATTAAACACTTGCATAGAATAAGAGATAATGGGATCAAAGACGTGCACAGAATATAAAATTTTGGGATTGAAGTGTGCACAGAAGAAGAGATTAGCAGATTGAAGACATGCACAGAAAATAACATTATGCAATTGAAGCTGTGCACAGAAGAGATTAGGAGATTGTTCACAGAATAGGAGATTATGGGATTGAAAATGTGAACAGCATGTTAGATTAGGAAATTGAAGATGTGTGCATAATAGGACATAATGTGATTGGACTGTACAGAATATGTTATTATAGGGTTGAAGACATGCACAAAATAGGAGATTATAAGGTTTAACACATGCACAGAATAGGAGATTATGGGAATGAAGACATGAACAGAATAGGAGACTGGGGGTTGAAGTTATACACACAATAGAAGATTATGGGGTTGAAAACGTGCAGAGAATAGGAGAGGATGGGATTCAAGACGTGCACAGAATAAAAGATTATGGGATTGAAGATGTGCACAGAATAGGAGATTAGGGGATTGAAGATGTGCATATAGTAGGAGATTAGGAAATTGAAGATGTGCACAGAATAGGATATTATGGGATTGAATATGTACACACAATAGGAAATTAGGGGATTGATGTGCATATAATAGATTAGGAGAATGAAGATATGCACATAATAGGAGATTATGGGATTGAAGACGTGCACAATGGACATTTTGTAATTGAAGGCGTGCACAGAATAGGAGATTATGGGATTGAAGACATGCACAGAATAGGAGATGATGGTATTGAAGCCGTTCACAGAATAGCAGATTATGGGATTGAAGACATGCAATGATAGATTAGGGGATTGAAGACTTGCACATAATAAGAGATTATATGATTAAAGAGGTGCAAAGAATAGGAGATTATGGGATTGAAGGCATGCACAGAATAAAAGATTATGGGGTTGAAGACGTGCTCAGAAGAGGAGATTCTGGGATTGAAGGCATGCACAGAGTAGCAGATTATGGGATTGAAGATGTACACACAATAGGAGATTAGGGATTTGAAGACGTGCACAGAATAAGAGATTAGGGGATTGAAGCCATGCATATAATAGATTAGGAGAATGAATATGTGCACAGAATAGGAGATTAGGGGATTGAAGCCATGCATATAATAGATTAGGAGAATGAATATGTGCACAGAATAGGAGATTAGGGGATTGAAGCCATGCATATAATAGATTAGGAGAATGAATATGTGCACAGAATAGGAGATTATGGGATTGAAGACGTACACAGAATGGACATTATGTGATTGAAGATGTGCACAGAATAGGAGATTATAGGATTGAGGAGGTGCACAGAATAGGAGATGATGGTATTAAAGGCGTTCACAGAATAGCAGACTGTGGGATTGAAGATGTGCAAGGATAGGAGATTAGGGGATTGTAGACTTGCACATAATAAGAGATTATATGATTAAAGAGGTGCAAAGAATAGGAGATTATGTGATTGAAGACATGCACAGAATAGGAGATTAGTGGGTTGTAGATATACACAGAATAGATTAGAGGATTTAAGATGTGCACAGAATAGTAGATTATGGGATTGAAGACATGCACAGAATAGGAGATTAAGGGATTGAAGATGTTCAAAAATAGGAGATTCTGGTATTGAAAATGTGGGCATAATAGAAGATGAGAAGATTGAAGATGTGCACAAAATATGAGATTATATGATTGAAGACGTGCAAATAGTAAGAGCTTAAGGGATTGAAGGCATGCACAGAATAGGAGATTCTGGGATTGAAGTTGTGTACAGAATACGAGATTATGGTATGAAGGCGTGCACAGAATAGCAGATTATGGGATTGAAGTCGTGCACAGAATACGAAATTAGGGGATTGAAAATGTGTACAGAATAGGATATTAGGAGAATGAAGATGTGCACAGAATAGGAGGAGATTATGGGATTGAATACATGCATAGAATAGGAGATTAAGAAATTGAAGACATGTACATAATAGGAGATAACGGGTTGAGGGTGCAAAAAATAGATTAGCAGATTGATGATGTACACATAATAGGAGATTATGTGATTCAAGACATACAGAGAATAGGTTATTGAAGGCGTATACAAAATAGATAATTATGGGATTGAAGACGTGCACAGAATAAAATATTATGGGCCTGAAGACATGCACAGAATAGGAAATTAGGAGATTGAAGGCATGCACAGAATAGGAAATTATGGAATTGAAGACATGCACAAAATAGTAGATTATGGGATTAAAGACTTGCACAGAATAGGTTACTAGGGGATTGAAGACATGCAAAGAATAGGAGATTATGGGACTGAAGACGTGCACAGCATAGGAAATTAGGGGACTGAAGACATGCACAGAATATGAGGAGATAATGGGATTGAGAATGTGCATAGAAAAGGAGATTAGAGGATTAAAGATGTACACAGAATAGGATATTATGGGATTGAAGATGTGCAAAAAAATAGTAGGTTATTGGATTGAAGACATGCACAGAATAGATTAGGGGATTGGAGATGTGCACAGAATAGAAAATTATAGAATTGTAGACATTCACAGAATAAAAGATTAGGGGATTGAAGACTTGTACAGAATAGGAGATTAAGGGATTGGAGACATGCACAGAATAGATTATGGAATTGAAGACTTGCACAGAATAGGAGATTAGGGGATTTAAGGCATGCACATAATAGGCGATTAGGGGATTAAACACATGCATAAGGAGATTAGGAAAAAAAGACATGCACAGAATAGGAGATTATGGGATTGAAGACATGCACAGAATAGGAAATTAAGAAATTGAAGACATGTACATAATAGGAGATAATGGGCTGTGAGTGCACAGAATAGATTAGGGGATTGATGATGTGCACAGAACAGGAGATTATGGGATTGAAGACGTGCCCAGAATACCAGATTATGGGATTGAAGTCATGCACAGAATAGGAAATTAGGGGATTGAAAGCATGAACAGATTAGGAGATTAGGTGAATGAAGATGTGCACAGAATAGGAGGAGATTATGCAATTTAAAATGTGCAGAGAATAGGAGATTAAGAAATTGAAGATGTGTACATAATAGGAGATGATTGGTCAAGAGTGCAAAGAATAGGATATTAGGGGATTTATGACGAGCATATAATAGGAGATTATGTGATTTAAGATATGCACAGATTAGATTATGGGATTGAAGGCATGCACACAATAAAAGATAAGATTGAAGACATACACAGAATAAAAGATAAAGGGATTGAAGATGTGCACAGAGTAGATTAGAAGATTGAATTACCTGGACAGTGTAGGAGATTATGACATTGAAGATGTGCACAGAATAGGAGGAGATTATGTGACTGAAAACAAGACAGAATAGGAGATTAGGGTATTGAAGACATGCATTGAATAGGAGATGATGGGCTTGATAACTGCGCAAAATAGATTATGGGATTGGAGACGTGCACATAATAGGAGATTAAGGAATTGAAGATGTGCACACAATAGGAGATTGTGTTATTGAAAACCTGCACAGTATAGTACATTATGTGATTGAAGAAGTGCACAGAATAGGAGATTAGGGATTGAAGATGTACACAGAATAGGAGATTATGTGATTGAAGACATGCACAGATTAAGTGATTATGGGATTGAAAACATGAACAGAATATAAGATTATGCGATTGAGGACATCTACAGGATTAAACGATTGAATACATGCATAGAATACAAGATTATGGGATTGAAGATGTGCACAGTATAGGAGATTAGAAGACTGAAGATGTGCTTAGAATAGGAGATTAGGAGATTGAAAATGTGCGCATAAATGGAGGTTATGGGAGTTAAACTGCACAAAATGGGAGAATATGGGATTGAAAATGTGCACAGAATAGGAGATTAGAAGATTGAAGACGTGCACAAAATACAAGATTATGGAATTGAAGTGCACAGAATAGAAGATTCTGGGATTGAAGACGTGCACAGAATAGGAAACTCTGGGATTGAAGACATGCACTATATACAAAATTAGGGGATTGAAAGCATGCACAGAAAAGGCGATTAGGAGAATGAAGACATGCACAGAATAGGAGATTATGTGATTGAAAATATGCACAGAATAGGAGATTAAGAAATTGATGACAGTACATAATAGGAGATAATGGGTTAAGAGTGCACAGAATAGGAGATTAGGGGATTGATGACATGCACAGAATACCAGATTATGGGATTGAAGTCATGCACAGAATAGGAAATTAGGGGATTGAAAGCATGTACAAAATAGGAGATTAGGTGAATGAAGACGTGCACAGAATAGGAAAGATTATGTGATTGAAAATGTGCACAGAATAGGAGGTTAAGAAATTGAAGACATGTATATAGTAGGAGATTATGGGTCGAGAGTGCAAAGAATAGGAGATTAGGGGATTCATGATGGGCACATAATAGGAGATTATGTGATTTAAAACATACACAAAATAGATTATGGGATTGAAGGCATGCACACAATAAAAGATTATAAGATTGAAGACATACACAGAATAAAAGATGAAGGGATTGAAGATGTGCACAGAGTAGATTAGAAGATTGAATTGGACAGTATAGGAGATTATGGCATTGAAGATGTGCACAGAATAGGAGGAGATTATATGATTGAAAGCGAGCACAGAAGAGAGATTAGGGTACTGAAGACATGCATAGAATAGGAGATGATAGGCTTGACAACTGCACAAAATAGGAGATTATGGGATTGGAGACGTGCACAGAATAGGAGTTTAAGGGATTGAAGATGTGCACACAATAGGAGATTATATTATTGAAAACCTGCACAGTAAAGTAGACTATGTGATTGAGCAAGTATACAGAATAGGAGATTAGGGGATTGAAGACATGCACAGAATAGGAGATTATGTGATTGAAGACATTCACAGATTAGGTGGTTATGGCATTTAAAACATGCACAGAATAAGATATTAAGAAATTGAAGACATGTACATAATAGGAGATAATGGTTCGAGAGTGCACAGAATAAGAGATTAGGGGATTGATGACGTACACAAAACAGGATATTATGGGATTGAAGACGTGCACAGAATAGGAGATTATTGGATTTAAGACATGCACAGAATAGGTGCTAATGGGCTTGAAGACAACACAGAATATAAGATTATGTGATTGAGGATATCAACAGAACAGATTAGACGATTGAAGATGTGCACAGAATAGGAGATTATGGGATTGAAGACGTGCACAGAATACGAAATTAGGGAATTGAAAGCATGCACATAATAGGGAATTATGGGATTGAATACATGTACAGAATAGGAGATTATGTGATTGAAGACATGCACAGATTAGGTGATTATGGGATTGAAAACGTGAACAGAATATAAGATTATGTGATTGAGGACATCTACAGGATAGATTAGACAATTGAAGACATGCATAGAATACAAGATTATGGGATTGAAGATGTGCACAGTATAGGAGATTAGAAGACTGAAGATGTGCACAGAATAGGAGATTAGGAGATTGAAAATGTGCATGTAAATGGAGGTTATGGTATTTACACAGAATAGGAGATTATGGGATTGAAAACATGCACCGTGTAGGAGATTAGAAGATTTGAGTCGTGCACAAAATACAAGATTATGGAATTGAAGAAGTGCACAGAATAGGATATTATGGGAATGAAGACATGCCCAGAATAGGAGGAGATTATGTGATTGAAAACGAGCACAGAATAGGAGATTATGGGATTGAAGACATGCGTAGAATAGGAGATGATGGGCTTTATAAGTGCACAAAATAGGAGATTATTGGATTGGAGGCATGCAGAGAATTATAGATTAAAAGATTAAAAATGTGCACATAATAGGAGATTACCTTATTGAAAACCTGCACAGAATACTAGATTATGTGACTGAAGAAGTGCACAGAATAGGAGATTTTTGAATTGAAGATGTTCGCACAATAGGAGATTAAGTTATTGAAAACCTGCATAGACTACTAGATTATGTGACTGAACAAGTGCACAAAATAGGAGATTATGGGATTGAAATGTGCACACAATATAGATTAGAGGATTGAAGACGTGCACAGAATACAAGATTATGGGATTGAAGACATGCACAGAATAGGAGATTATGGAATAGAAGACATGCACAGAATGGGATATTCTGTGATTGAAGTCATGCGCAGAATATGAGATTATTGGATTAAAGATGTGCACAAAATAGGAGATTATGGAATTTAAGGCATGCACAGACCAGATTATGGGATTGATGTTGTGCACAGAATAGGAAATTAGGGAATTAAAATCATGCCCATAATAGGAAATTATGGGATTGAATACGTGCATAGAATAGGAGATTATGGGATTGAAGGCATTCACAGAATAAAAGATCATGGGATTGAATAAATGCACAGAATAGGAGATTAGGGGATTGAAGATGTGCACAGAATAGATTAGAGGATTGAAGATGTGCACAGAATAGGAGATTATGTGCTTGAAGACAACACAGAATAGGAGATTATGGTCTTGAAGACGTGCACAGAATAGGAGAAAATTATGGGATTGAAACCATGCACAGAATAGGAGATTCGGGGATTGAAGATGTGCACATAATAGGAGATTAGTGGATTGAAGGCATGCACAGAATAGGAGATTATGAGAATGAAGACATGCACAGAATAGGAGGAGATTATGGGATTGAAACATGCACAGAATGGGAGATTAAGAAATTGAAGACGTGTACATAATAGGATATAATGGGTTAAGAGTTCACAGAATAGGAAACTAGGGGATTTATGATGTGCACAGAACAGGAGATTATGGGATTGAAGACGTGCACAGAATACGAGACTATGGGATTGAAGTCATGCACCGAATAGTAAATTAGGGGATTGAAAGTGTGCACAGAATAGGAGATTAGGGGATTGAAGATGTGCACATAATAGATTAGGGGATTGAAGGCATGCACAGAATAGGAGATTAGGAGAATGAAGACGTGCACAGATGAAGACGTGCACAGAATAGGAGATTATGGGATTGAAGTTGTGCCCAGAATAGGAAATTCGGGGATTGAAAGCATGCAAAGAATAGGAGATTAGGTGAAAGAAGACGTGCACAGAATAGGAAAGATTATGCGATTGAAAACGTGCATAGAATAGGAGATTAAAAATTTGAAGACGTGTACATAATAGGAGATTATGGGTCGAGAGTGCAATAGGAGATTAGGGGATTTATGACGAGCACATAATAGGAGATTATGTGTTAAGACATGCACAAACTAGATTATGGGATTGAAGGCATGCATACAATAAAAGATTATAAAATTGAAGACATGCACAGAATAAGAGATTAATGGATTGAAGGTGTGCACAGAGTAGATTAGAAGATTGAATACCTGGATAATATACGAGATTATGGGATCGAAGATGTGCACAGAATAGGAGGAGATTTTGTGATTGAAAACAAGCACAGCATAATAGATTAGGTGATTGAATACATGCATATAATAGGAGATAATGGTTTTGATAACTGCACAAAATAGGAGATTATGGGATTAGAGACTGCACATAATAGGAGATTAAGGTGTTCAAAATATGCACATAATGGGAGATTATTTTATTGAAAACCTGCACAGAATAGTAGATTATGTGATTGAGCAAGTATACAGAATAGGAGATTAGGGATTGAAGATATGCACAGAATACGAGATTATGTGATTGAAGACATGTACAGATTAGGTAATTATGGGATTGAAGATGTGAACAGAATATAAGATTATGTGTTTGAGGATGTCCACAGGATAGATTAGAGGATTGAAGACATGCACAGAATACAAGATTATGGGATTGAAGACTTGCACAAGGTAGAATAGGGGATTGAAGGCGTTTACAGAATAGGACATTCTGGGATTGAATATTTGTACAGAATAGGAGTTGATTATGAGATTAAAAATGTGCACAGAATAAGATATTAGGAAATTGATGTTGTTTACATAATAGGACATTATGGGATTGAAATTGCACAAATAGGAGAGTATGGGTTTGTACACGTGCACATAATAGGAGATTAGAAGATTTAAGATGTGCATAGATTACATGTTTATGGTATTGAAGACGTGCTCATATTAGGAGATTATGTGATTGAAGGCATGCACAGAATAGGAGATTATGGGATTGAAGGCATGCACAGAATAGGAGGAGATTATGTGCTTTAAATGAGCACAGAATAAAAGATTATGGGAATGAAGGCATGCACAGAATAAGAGATTAGAGGATTGAAGACATGTGCAGACTAATAGATTATGGGTTTGAAGATGTGCACAGAATAGGACTTTAGAAGATTGAAATTGTGTACAAAATATGAGATTATTTTATTGGAGATGTGCACAGAATATGAGACTATGGTTTTGAAGACGTGCACAGAATAGGAGATTATGGGATTGAAGATGTGCACAGAATATGAGATGATGTGATTGAAGGTGTGCACAGAATAGCACATTATGGGATTGAAGTTGTGCATAGAATAGGAGATTATGGGATTGAATACATACACAGTATAGGATATTAAGGAATTGAAATGTTGGTGAGAATGGGAGATTATGGGATTAAAGATGTGCACAGAATAAGAGATTAGGGGCTTGAAGATGTGCAGAGAATAGGAGGAGATTATGGGACTGAAACATGCACAGAATAGGAGATTAGGAAATTGAAGATGTGTACATTAGAGGAGATTTTGGGATTTAGACTGTACAGAATCGGAGATTATGGGATTGAATACATGCACAGAATAGGCAATTAGGGGATTGATGATGTGTATAGAATAGGAGATTATGGGATTGAAGACGTGCACTGAATAGGAGATTATGGGATTGAAGATGTGCACAGAACAGGAGATTCGGGGATTGAAGACGTGCAATTAATAAGAGATTAGGGGATTGAAGACCTTCACAGAATAGGAGATTAGGGGTTTGAAGATGTTCACACAATAGATTATGGGATTGAAGACATGCACAGAATAGGAGAGTATGGGATTGAAGAGAATGGTAGTAAAAGTATCATCCATCATGTCTGAGAAAGGATTATGACTGTCTCTTTACTCAAGCAGGAGATTGCATTGACCTAGTAGAGACAGACTGCAAATGGACCCGAAGTGCTAGTGACTCTGCTGTAGATGGACAGACAGAAGGCTAGGACAGTTCCTGTGCCTTCTGTGCTTCCTGAAAACCTCTAGAACCGGAGGGTTTTCTTCTCTACTCATTACCAGAGCCTGTCTGTCCTGGTTGCTGGGAGCTTTCTGGGAGACAAACCATTTCCTACTGCACCTTAGGTAGCAAAGTTCCATTTCTATCACTTTTAAACCGGCCAGCTGGAGCCTCGTGCTCACTAGTTGGTACTCCTGAAGAAAGGTTGTATCCAGATTTGTCTCCTCTTGCCTGGTTCTGTCAGGTTTGCTTTACACTTGGTGACTGTCCTTTGAGGCTGTTTAACCCGATGTTGCCACTAGGTGTCTCACACTGTCAAAGACCTCTTCCCTTTAGTTAGATTTGAAAGTATTGTTTTCCCTACTGAGAGTGTAGAGAAGCCTAACATTCTGCCATCCAGGAGACGCCTGCTGCTTCTCAGCTCTGCCCTGGGTGGCAGAGGCAGCAGCAGTCTAGTCATCGTCAAATCTCAGAAGTTCATGCATTCCGAGTGGAACCAGAACATTCAGCCCGTAGGTAGCTAATTGTTCCTTTCCTCTGAGATGTGTGCTGGGAAGTATGGCCAAATCCGCATGTTTGTCATTGGCATGATTTTGTACTCTGAGCTCACCATCAAAAGCTGTCCAGTAGCTGTGTGACAGTGGTCTACTGTGGAACGTGCTGGATGGTTAGCGCTTCACCTTCTGGGGTGGGAGTGAGGGGTCGGGGAGAGACAGCCCAAGATGTCATGCCTTCTAAACCGTTGATTCTCTGCAGCCCTCTGTTGAGGCGGTTTCTGTCTTTTTTTTGAGGCAGCTGAGCTGAGGAAATAGGTATTCTGAGTCTTCAATTTGTTTCTTGTTTTCAGTCTTCACTCAATGGGAAGCTGCAGCAGTACAAAGAGCCACAGTAAATAGGAGTAACTGCCTTTTTATTGACTACTTGCTCTGTGCAGAATATGTGTACATGTTTTGTACGCGCACTTTTAAATGGTCTATTGATGGACCCTCCTACGGACAAGAAAAGTAAGGCTGAGAAACGTTACATACTTTGTCCATTGCTCTAAGGGGCAAAGCTAGAGTTCAAAGGCTAGCCAAACTTCCTCCCATGACTAAAGCTTTCCCCCATGCACCATCCCATCCAGAAGGCCAGATGTCTTTGCCTTTACCACATCAGCCTGGGAGTTCTGTCCCTTGTGTGTTCTTTCTCCTCCACTTCAGTTCATTTACTCAGTGTTGAACACCTCCCATGTGTCGGGCATTCGCAAATGGGGAGCCTGGGGAAGGTAGAGCATTGCAGCACAGTGTAGGAGGTGCTACGGAGGGGAGTGTGGAAAGAGAATGCCATTTCCAAATGGCAGCTCATCTTCATTTCTCTACCATTTCCAGGAAGGTAATTGTTTTTTCTTAGAGAAAATGCTGCTAGTATCTGAGGGCCCTAACTCAGGAGATGCAAACTAGGACCATAAGAAGAGGCTGTCTGCTCTTTGGTAATACCTCATTGTCACCTGAACTTGGTGAGGATTTAGCTGGCAAGACTGGAAGAATAATGTCCATTTTACTCCAGGTCTGGGTGAGAGCTCCTAAGTAACCCATAAAACTTGAAGGCCCTCTCCCTTCTGTCTGGATGGTGGAGAGCAGTTCCCAGGATTTGGCTTCTTTTCTGACTATTTGCTGCCACCTGCTGTTCACTTGAGAATTGTGAGCACAAAGAAGAAAATTCTAAATTTCTGCCAAAGTAAGACTAGTGTTGTTTCTTGTCCTTAGCCTTGGGCTCTACCCCTTCAGGAGGAGGCTTGAATCTGGAGATATGAGATGCTAAGTACCTGATAAAGCAAGCAACCATAGTTTTTGGTTTCTAGTCTCCTTGAGACTCTGGACATATTCCTGAAAGAAATGCTTGGGAGTTTTGGCATGAGCACAAAGTTTCTGTTCCCAGAGCTCTGGTGTGGGGAATTGAGTGGGAACCCCATTCCTTCCTCATTTCCATGGTGCTAATGCATCATCACATGCCATATGACAGTTCTTGGCCCTAATGTTCTTTTCCTGCTCCAGCCTGACTCGTCCCTTCTTCCCAACTCTTTGTCTTTGGTTTCCAGGACAAAATTTCCTCTTTGTCTTTCCCCTTTGTTGTTGTTAATGTTTGTGGTGTTTTCTTATTGTATCTTGCCACATTGTAGTTGTATATGCACACAGGGCATACCGCAATAACACAGACATGGTAGAATGATTGAATCCACTTGAATATAGGATACAGAATAATGCTGAAGCATATATGATGTACAAGAATTGAGTCGTGCTAATCAAAGCTCACTCTTGGAAACACCCCCTACCTGGCCAGCAACTCTCTACAGAACCAAGACTCTGATGTTTTTCCCAGGGCTGTGCAGTGTGCCCTGCCCTGTGTATTGCCTGGTAATTCCACCATCTTCCCTAGATCATTGCTGCATCTCAACTCTGGGGGAAAATGCTTTCTCCTTTATCATTCTCTTTACAACTACCACTTCCTTCTCTCCCCTCCTCCCTCCCCCTCCCCCTTCTGAATGTGGGGTGAGAGGCAACCATAACACACCACCATGCCTGGTTTATGCAGTGCCAGTATCAAACTCAGGATCTTGTGCTTGCTAGGCAAGCAATCTGTCAATTGAGCTATATATATTCCCCGTTCCTCTCTACTCTCCTATTCCCTGCTACCACCACTTGGGTTTCTTCTTTGCTGTGGGAGCTCCTTCAGCCAGTAGCCCTTAAGATACCAGCCCACTTGGATGTGGTCTCTTGTACTATAAATGCAGACGTAAAACTTGTGTGGTCTCTCTCTTGGCTGCTGGACTCAGTTCCTGTTCCCTGCTCATGCAGAGGACTGTGATCTGTGAGTCTACCCCTAAATAAAAAAACCCTTTATTATACTCAATTCTGAGCTAGTGTGGGACTGCTGTATAGCATCCATCTATACTTTTTTGCTTCCCCCACACTCCTAGAAGTCTGTGGCCCATGGCTCTCAGGATTTCCATTGCAGTGTTAGGCGACATTCCCTGAGACTTGTTGCAAAGAATGTTGGTTGCACCCCTGCCTTCTCAAGGTTTGGGCCCGTAAAATGCATTGGCTTCCAAATGCCCTTCTCTTTCACTACCAGGGTCCTGCTTTCCTCCAGGTCTTCCCACTTAGCTTGCGCCACCATGAGCAGCTGCTGGAATTTTCCTTTCCCAAGCTCCTGACTTTCCTATGTCCCTGTCCCCTGTAACTGGGAGCAGTTTCCAGTTCCTTTGTCATGTGCCCAATCTTAGCCTAGTGGAGAAAAAGTAAGGGATTCTGATGCCGACCACTGAAGCTGCAGTCTCTGTTACAACTTCGGTCAACACTCTGGCTCAGTTGTTTTCTCTTTGCTTAAATCCTTCCTCCACACATGTAAATGTTTAAACATTTTCCACCTCAACTGTCCTGCTCACTGTACTCACACTTCCTAGTCTTTACATGCTCCAGACTCTGCCCGTCCCTCTGACAGATAAAATGGAAGTTAGTGTATGGGAATTCTCTAATGCTTGTCACCCCTTCTTTAGCGCCTTTTTCCACATCACACTGACTCAGTGTTCATATCCCTTCTTCTTCCATCTCAGAAGAGGTAGTCCTGACTGGCCAGTCACACCTCTGTTACCCTCCACACCTCAAGGGCAGACCTCATTTCTTCGGTTCTTTTTTTGGTTGGTTTTGGCTTTTTGAGACAGAGTTTCTCTGTGTAGCCCTGGCTGTCCTGGAACTTGCTTTGTAGACCAGGCTGGCCTTAACTACAGAGATCCACCTACCTCTGCCAGGGTTAAAGAGGTACATCACCACTGGCCAGCAACAATATTTTCCCTCCCTCCCTTCCTTCCTCCCTCCCTCCCTCTCTCCCTCTCCCTTCCTCCCTCTTTCCTTTCCTTCCCTTCCTTTTCCTTTCTTTTCCCCAGGTTTTTCAAACAATTAAGCCCAGCACAGTTCTGTCTTTGTCCAGTCCAGGGATAGTTGAGGACAGCTCATCACAGAATCATAAACTCACTTAAAATATTGTGGGTTTTTTTTGGTGACTCGGTTCTTCTAGCATGAATTTTGTGGAGGCCACAATATCAAAAGGCCGAGGATGCGTGGTGTCAATACTTCCACATGTTTACCTCTTTACTTATGATGGCTTTTTTGCCTTCTTCATATGAACAACATCTATTACTCAGAAAGTAATATGTGTCCTTTAATCTATTGATTTTAAAAAATTTGGTTATTCTTAAGGCAACCCTCATAATGTTCATTAAAGTATAGCTTTGATTTCCTGTCTATTTTTTAGACACTTGAAATATATATCATTTTTAAATGATTTATAACCATATATCACCTTATGAGCTCTGTGGACTTGTGGAAGACACACATCTGCTCTCTAAGTCTGCCTTCTCCATTAATCCTTAAAACAGTGCAGCCTGACATCCCCTCTCTTACGAGGCTCTTCACAGAAATGGCACTGCCAAGGTCACTACTAACACCCATCTGACCAAAGCTAATAACCAACTTTTATCCAACAGGAACCTTGCTGCAGTGGAGACTCCTGGCTGCATCCTTTTTGGAGGCTTTGGCTTTTGCCTTCCCAATCTCCCTTTCTTCTGGCCTGTGCACTTCTCTGCCTCTGCTTTCACACTGTCTCTCACAAGGCCCATTTCTGTAGTCCTCTGGGGTGCTTGTTTCCCAAGAGGTCTGGTCTAGGCACATTTCCTCTTGAAGATCCTGGCATCATTTTGTGTTTTAGAGCTTGACTGTCAGTTGGTGTGGGGCTGGCTGCTGCCACCATCCATAGCTCTAATTCATGCTGTTGGGGGTGGGAAGTATATGCTATGGCGCGCATTAGGCAAGAGATTAGCTTTCGGGAACTGATTCTCTCCTTCCAGTTTTATGTGGGTTCCAAGTGTTGAACTCAGATCGCAAGTCCTGTCAGAGAGGCATTTTACCTGCTGAGACATCTTGCCGGTGGGTCACGAGGCTTATTTTTTAAAGCTCTACCTGAGTGTCCCCAGCACACCTGCTTCAGCCTGACTGTGATTTTATGCTTCTCACTTCCCCTCCAGCGTGTCTGTTTTTCTGATTTTACTCAGTGGCATTACAAAGTCACTCAAGGTAGAATCTAGGAAGATCCCCGCCCCTAGGGTCCCACCTACCCATTCATTCATTCCTGTATGCTATATTAAGTGCCTTTTCCCAGCAAGTCTCCTCACTGGCCACTGGGGTGCGCTAGTGAGCAAACTGCAGACTATCTCGTCCCACTCAGCTTTGGTGGGTCCCTGCCCAGAGAAAAATGAATCTGTTACAGAAATAGGGTAAAACGGAGATGAGTACTGGGAAGAAAGGGAGCACTCATTCATGAGAGCATAGGACAAAGCAAGCTGACCTAGTCTGGGGGCTTGGGAGAGAGAGAATTTCCCATAACGCTTAAATGGAGATTGGAAGGGTAAGTGGGGGTTTATCAGGCAAGTAAAGCTGTAGAAGCCATGAACTCTTTCTTGTGGCCGGACAAATTGTCATGTATATTTGCGGCAAGGGTGAGAGTGATGGAGGAGGCATGTGACAGTGAGCCCAAGTGGCAGGTGGGGTCACAATAAAAGGCTCTGTGAACCATGAGAGGATGGTCTTGTTTATACAACACAGGGGAGGCAGTCAATGTTTTAAGAAGGGCATAATGCTGGCTTGTTTTTCACATTGAATTTGTTTCCAGATTCAAGTTCATTTACAAAATTTACAATTTACAGTTTAAGAGCAGAAATACTAAAACCTACAGTATTGTTAAAAGTGCCCTTTCTACTACTGTTCCATTCACGTTTCCCTGCCCTCAC
>LOEQ01005124.1:82118-92739 GCA_001685075.1 Bramus lutescens
TTGTTTTAATGGATTTCTCTCTCTTTTTTTTTTTTTTTGCTCTTAAGACATTTTTGGTCCTATCTTCATATGTCTACAAAGCTGAATGTACGTTACAATCAATGACATTAATGACATTTCAACCTCTTTCACTTCCAGTGTGGTAACATAAGAGACATCTTACAACCTAAAGCGCTTCAGAGCCACTTTAAATACTCTCCTTGTTTCTTCCCTTCTTTAAGGAAGTCACTTTCCTGCCACAGAAAACCCCTTTGTGAAAAGTTGTAAGCAAACTTTTAGCATGTGACATCATTATCACACTTTGTCCCACCTAGATGTGTTAGTACAGGCCTGAAATCCCAGCACTTGGGATCTGCACACTTGGGATGCTGCAGCAGGAAGACTGCAAGTTGGGAGGATGGCCTGGGCTACATAGCAAGGTCCCATGGCAGTGAAAGGACACATAAACTCAACACAGCCTTCTTTGTCTACCAGCATCCATGAGGCCAGACAAGCGTTCTGCTTCCTACCTGAAGAGGTTCACTCTGTTGAGCTGTCTCCCAAGGCCTGTGGTTTTGGGGACACAATAGCGAGGAAGCCAAGTATACCTGCATCAGGAAGACCATTGTGCCTAATGATGGGGAGGGAGCCAGACAAATCATACTGAGTCAGGTCCAACAGCAATGCTCCTTTCTTTTTTTTCCTCATTGTCTTTTGTTTTGTTTTGTTTGTTTCCCAACCACAGCCTAGAAAGACAGCTCAGTCTGGTTCCCTGGGGAACTTTGGTTAGTCAGTGCTAGGCGTGAGGTGAGCTGGCAACAGTGAGAGCACAGAGGAGGTAGAGCCTGGCCTGGCCAGAAGCATCTAGGTTGACGTAAGTGGTTGTCTGGCCCACACAGAGGAAAGCAATGATTTCCTGGATTTCTCAAGGTAGAGGAAGGGGAGCCAGTGGGCCTTTCAAGGAAAATCAACAGTTTGACCTGAGGCAGCTTGAACCCTGGGTATTTCCAATAGCCTGAGCACTTGCCAACTGCTAAAAGCCTTCCCTCAGTTCTGGCTGCCTTGCAATCTCAGCTTGGCCCATTGTAACCTTCAGGTCATGCTCCATCAGAGGGAAAAAGGTGTGTCTGCAGCAAACCTGGAATACTTGGAGTCAAGAAACAGCTTTTGGACATTTTCCCCTAGAGGCTTTAGCAAGATCTGATCATCCTGGATTAGAGCTGCCCTCAGGTAACTGGGTTAAATTGTTGGCCTACTTAGGCCCCTCCTGCTAGGGCCTCCTTCAAAGCTGATGATGCCTATTAGGGGGCTATTTCTGAGCACCAGTCATGTACCCACAAGCCTGGGAGCAGTCCTCCCCTGACTAGAAAGACAATAACTACGGCTGAGACAGAGTTGGCCTTGCTTGTAGGGAAAGCACTACTGTCAGACACATCGTAAGTCCTGGGAAAAGAAAGTAGCCGTAAGTCAGGGATGTGAGTATTGATCTTACTAAACCAGACCCACCTATCCATTTGTAGATACAGACTTATAAAACCAGACCAACCAATTCATTTTCCGAAATGGACTTAGTCCTATACCTTTTACCATCTCCATTTATAGAGAGATGGTGGGTCATCAACAGGAGGTCTTTAGTGGCAGTCACTAGCCTACACTCAGTAGATTCTCTGCATTTGAAGAAGATTGTTATCTTAACCTGTCTGAGCCTGAGTTTGGTCATTCACAAGAAAACAGTATCAGCACCCACTTCAGAGTGCTATCGTAAGGATATATTGTAGAGTACATAAAACGCCTGATCCAGGGCCTTGCAGCATATTTTAGGAACTGCTTCTGTCAGCTCTAAGTATCACCACTACCATCAGCATCACCACTACCATCAACATCACCACTACCATCAGCATCACCACTACCATCAGCATCACCACTACCGTCAGCATCACCACTACCATCATCAGCGTCACCACTACCATCAGCATCACTACTACCATAGCCACCACGATAGCCACCATCATCTTCATCAAGACCAATAGTGAATGATAAAAAGCTCCGTCTCTGGAACCCAACAAACTCGATTTGAATCCTGGCTTTGACCCTTTAGGTAGCCATGTACAAGGGACAACTTGTGTGAATTTCATTCGGACATTGTAAAATGAGGAAAAATCATCAGGCTATTGAAAAATGTATATGATTCCTACTTCACAGGACACATTTAACTGGTGTTGGCTTTTTCTAATTGATAAAAAGGAATGATCATGAAGAGTTTTACCTAAATGTTTATGACGGTGGGAATGAATATGCCAAGCAGTGAAACTGTGTACTGAAACCATTCCATATGTTTTCATTGTGGATACACTTCTCAATGCACAAAGGATATAAGCATCAAACCCAGAGGATGCACAGTAGCAGCAGGTATACCCTCCTGTAAACCGCAGACTTTGCCTAATAAGTGTGTAACAGTGGAGCGCTATCAGCTGTAAATGGAATTCTGGTGTGGGGTGCTGAGAGTAGGGAGGACTGTGAAAGGGTAGGGAAAGATTCCGTTCAGTTTTGCTGCAAAATTAAAAGTGTTCTAAACAGTAAAGTCTGTTTTAAAGGAAAATTCAGAAAGGAATGATTAGCTAGGTTTTCAATATATTCCCATGGTAATCATTCAAAAATAACTAAAAAAAAAAAAGAAAAAGGAAACGGGGAAGGAATCAAAAGAATATACTGCAAAGATTTTACACGTCATCAAACATCAAATAAGGTAGTGACTGGAAGAACTGATGAACAAAGTACATGGAAGATATATAGAAAGCATTACACACTGGCAGGATTAAGCACTTAATTATCAACATGCACGTTAAATCTAAGTGAATGAAATTCACCAACTAAAATACAGATATTGGCAGAATGGATTAAAAACCTGGGACTGGAGAGATGGCTCAGAGGTTAAGAGTGCTTCTTACTCTTCCAGAAGAGCTAAGTTTGCTTCTCAGCACCCAAGTTGGGAGGCTCACAGCCATCTGTAATTTTAGCTCCAAGGAATCCGACCCTTTCTTCTGTCCTCTGATGGTACCTGCCTACATGTGGCATACGCAGATCCACATCGATACTCACGAAAGAGCACGTCCATTCAAATAACTACAACGAAGCTGAAGAGATAGCTACACTAATATGAAACACAATCAATTTTTAAGTAAACAAGTTATAAGAAACTAAGTATTCCAGGCAGTGGTAGTGCAGTCCTTTAATCCCAGCAACTGGGGGGGGGGCAGAGGCAGGTGGATCTCTGTGAGTTCAAGACCAGGTTGGTGTACAGAGCTAGTTTCAGGACAACCAGGGCTACACAGAGAAACCCTGTCTTAAAAAACCTACCAACCAACCAATGAGACAAACAAACAAAAGAAACTGAAGCACGGTTAATAAAAACTCAGGGTCAGAAATTGGGGTTCAGCCTGAAGATCCAAAAAGGAAAACAGTCAGCCACTGGCTCTTACTTTGATCTCAATCTAAAATGAGAATCCTGCCTCCTGGGATCTCAGAATGAGACTGAGTCTGAGAGCTGTCTTGCCCCATCTTATATTCCTCTCTAGGGCTGGAATCAAAGGCATGCGCCACCCAGTTCCTACAGCAACTAGTGTGGCTACTGGAATTAAAGGTGTGTGTCATTATGGCTACCGGGATTAAAGGTGTGTGTTACTTTAATCTGGTCTGTAAGGCTGACCAGCGGGACTGTTTACTCTCAGATCTTCGGACAGTCTTTATATATTAAAATGCATTTGAAATGCCACTACAAGAAACAAAGTATATTTTGTTGATAAGAGGAATAAATAATAGTAAAGATATAGCAATTAAAAACATGTGCATCAAACAGAGCCTCCATCATATAGTTGGATGGTATGTTTTTGCCATAAGTGATTTTTGTCATGGTAAAAAACTTGCCTTTCATTCTGAATTTGCCACGTGTTTTCATTAGGAAAGGGTGTTAGCTCTTGTCAAATTCCTTCTCTGCCTCTGGTAAGGGGATGAGGTTTTTCCCTTGTCCAGTATAAGACTGAAAGTTTCCTCCTATGATCAGGGAGACACGTCTAGTATTCACACCTCTGCTAGCAACGTGGTACTGGGAATCCTAGCCAGAGTAGTTGAGCAGAAGTCTTTGTTCTGTAAGACAGTTTTGTTTCTACTCTCATGGTTTGTGTGTGTGTGTGTGTGTGTATTAGTTTATATATGCATATATATGTAACCTAGAATCACAAATTAGAGAAATGGAGCCTAAACTATGTGACATTTTTCTTTCTTAGATAGACTTAATTCTCTACTTGTACCTGTGTTCCTGCAAACAACATGGTTTCACTTTTCTCTGTGGCTTAAAGAATTTCATTGTGATGCTTGCCACACAAAAATATTAATAAAAAGAGGACATGAGGCTGGGAAGGGGATTGTTGTTGGGGGAGTGGGTAGTTGGCGGAGTAGGTGGAAATGATCAAGATGTATCACATACAAAGAATAATGAAAAATGAACCTATAAATGAAAAAAGAAGAAAAAACATCTAAATTTGGAAATTAGGAAAAAGCAGAGGCTGGAAAGATGGGGTTTGCCAGCAAAGCACTTATCTCTCAAGCAGGGGGCCTGAGTTCCTCAGGGGGGCCTGAGTTCCATCCCTAAAACCTATGTACAAATGCCAGGCATGGTGGCACATGCTTAATATCAGCACTGGGAAAACAGAGACAGGAGATCCCTAGAACTCATTGGTCAGCCAGTTTGACTTACTTGGTGAGCTGCAGACCAATGAGAGAGCCTGTGTCAAAGGAAGTAGATGGCATTCCTGAGAGAGATACCTGTTGTCCTGTGACATGCATGCACATGTGTGTGCGTGCGCATACACGTACAGAAGGAAAAGCAAAAAACTATATGCAGACAATATTATTATATTAATATATAAATAAATCCCATAAAACATATCTACTCAATTATGGGAGTCAATACATTCAGCAAGATCGCAGGATATAAAAACCAGCACGTCAAAATTGGTTGTGCTTCTGTACACCAGGAATAAGCAATTTAAAAATGAAGAAAACCCTGTTTATGATAGCATCTGAAATATTTTTCAAAAACATAGGAGTAAATGTAGTCAAAATGGTAAATGATTTGTACATAGTAAACTATAAAATACTGCTCAAATGTGGACATAAATAAAATACTGTGTGTTGGATAATTGGAAAAATAGTAAGAGGGCAGTGGTCTCCAAAGCTAACTAGTGCCCTCATCAAAGTTTCTAGCCTGTTTCTCTTTAAAACAGACACGCCAATCCTTAATTCTATATATGGAATCTCAGAGTCTTGAGTATTTGAAACAGCACTGAGAAAAGAAAAAATTCTTTGTTTCAAAATTTACTCCAAAGGTACCGTAGTCAAGGCTATTTAGTGCCAGGATAAAGACAGACCAGTGGAAAACAATACAAAAATCCAGAAATAATCCTAAACTTTTATCACTAATTGCTTTTCAACAAACATGCCCAAACCATTCAATGGGAGAAAGTGACATTGGATCAGTCATGTAACTACATGCAAAACAATGAAATTTGAATGGCTACCTCATATTTATACAAAATGAACACATCAGATCCTAAATATAAAGGCTAAGTCAATCTACAGAGCTGTTAGAAGAATACATAGGAAAGTCTTTAGAACCCTGGTTTGGCAATGAGCTCTTTGGTTTGATAGAAAAAGCACAAAGCAGGAAGTTAAAAACTTTTTTTGATAGTGGCTTAATATCCCATGTATATAAAGAATTCTTATAACTTGATAGAAAAAAAACTCTAAAAAAACAAAACTAAAAAGCAAATTGTCCAATTAAGATCTGAGTTAAGACATTGAACAGAAACTTCCTCCAGAGATGCACCCTAGATACACCAATACCAATATGCATGCCAAAACTCATTTGGCCTCCCTAGTCACTAAAGAAATGCAAGCCATGATGAAGCTGGCCATGATGGTGCACATCTGTCAGGAATGTGGGACTGCGGGATGCATGAGTTCCAGGCTGGCCTCCACTTCAAAAGTGAGAGCTTGTCTCAAAAAACAAAAGCCAAAATGAGTTGAACAGATATCAGAGGATGGATTTCCATGGAAGAAATGTGTCCTTTGGCTCACAAAGTTGTACTGGCTCCTCGGTGGCTTGGCCTATTGCACATCGTGGTAAGAACCAGTGGTGCACAAAAGTGTGAGCTTCATATTTGCTGGATGCCAAGGCAACCAGCAAGGAGCTAGGGTCCCAGTATTCCCCTCAAGGATGTGCCTGAGTCAATAGACTCCTCCCTCGAGGTCCTCACCTCTTAAATGTTCCACTACTTCTCAGTGTCACAGGCTAGGGACTTGGCCTTTGACACATAGGCCTTTGGGGGCTACTTATCCAAACCATAATACTGAAGTGCCATTTCACCGCCACTAAGATGTCTCTAATTTTGAACAAAGGCCTAAATGTATATTTCTGAGACATGAAAACACATGCACTTAGAAACTTGTATAGGACTATCCATAGCAACACTGTCACTAAGAGCCAAAAGGTGGAGACATGATGGGTAAACAAATTGGGTTACATGATACAATGGAATATTATTCATCCATAAAAAGAACAGTATCAAGACGTGGGTGGGGGTTGAGGAGTGACTTGTCACAGTTGTGGGACGCGCTTATGGAGCGATACAAAAGTGTGTGGAAATTGAAAGCTGGTGACTGTAAAACACCAAAGACACTGTTACTGAGACTCCCCACTATAAACTGGTTAATTGTATACAAACTGAGTTTTACCTTAATAAAAGAAAATGTCAAATAAAAATAATTAAATCAAGCAGTTTTTTTTTCACTCCCAAGTGCCCTGTGCACCGCTTCTCATAGTACCTTCTGGTATAACCATCCACAAAGCAAAAAGTGTTGGCATGAGTTCCCATCCTATGACAGTAC
Source organism: Bramus lutescens (assembly GCA_001685075.1). Taxonomy (NCBI): domain Eukaryota; kingdom Metazoa; phylum Chordata; class Mammalia; order Rodentia; family Cricetidae; genus Bramus; species Bramus lutescens. The sequence goes on from LOEQ01005124.1 coordinate 89,043, forward strand.
AATGTCTATTTGCCCTTCTTCAGGGCTGCAGATTCTACTTGGAGTAGATGATTACAAATCTCCCACAAAAGAGGAATCCATTCTATCTGAACAACTGGGCCACCCCATATCTCTTAAACCTGTCATTCAGGGATGCTATTACTAGACATGCATGACAAGGCAAACAAGACCCAAATTGCTAAGGCACATGGCTTCACTTACGCTCGTAATGGAGACCGCATACTGTTGTCTTTGATTCTTGTAGAAGCCACCGCTGAGGCCTGTGCCATAGGGTTACAATGCCCCTACGAATCCCTGGAATTCCCTTGGATGTTTATAGTAGAGAGAGTATTGTGAAATATTTGCACTACTCACAGTAGCACTGTTCCTCAAAAAGATGGGCTTTTCAGGGCTGGACAGATAAATCAGTGGTAAAGAGTTTGCCCCAGCACCCATGTTTAGTGGCTTACAACTTCCCAATGCCTGTAACTCCAGCTCAATGGCATCAGCTACCTCTAGCCTCTGTAGGTGTCTGCACGCATGTGCGTGTACATGTGCACGGGCGTGTATGCATGCATACATGTGTATGCGCGCATGTGCGTGCACACACACACAACTTTTTTCCATGGGGTTTCCTGCTCTTTCCAGTTCATGCCACTCTCTTTATATTCTGCTAGGCTATGCTTCTGCTAGACTATGCTTGAGTGGGCGCTAGTATGTTCCTTCCAGCTATCTAGTCAGGTCCCTTTTATGTCTTATGCTGAAACCCATAATGTGTATGTACCATTATGGATTATTCCAGAATACCACTTAGGAGGAAATCCAGAGTCCACAGAAAATGACACAAAAATTTCCCGTTTTGAATCCACCTGATAGTCACTCAGTGGCCACAACCCAGCACCTCTCTCTGTTCAAATGCCATTTCCAGAATGGCTGTGCTTCCTGTCTCAAAGTAGCCACAACTGAATTTTGCCTCTTTGCCTTTCCTAGGTAGCAGGGGATTCATAAAGTTACCCCGGTTTCCCTTTCCTTATCATTTTACCTTTGTTATTTCTTCTCTCCTTCTGCCCCACGAAGGGGTTTTTGCCTCCTATGGGATTAGGATTCCTCTGTGCACTTTCGTTTTGGGCCCAAAGGCAGCTTCTTGGAGCAAATGGCCTAGACCCTGTTCCCTCTTATCTTTGTCCTCTGTCTTGGTGCCAGGAAGGGCCATATGGCTCTCAGAGGGCAGATTCACAGGAAGGAACACAACTTTCAGTTTCCAAATATTACTCTGCATGTCCACAAACCTTATTCTTGAATGATCCTAGTGACCTTGCGTATTTCTCATAGGAAACAAGACAGCCACATGGTGAGGATAAGGGGAAAAAACCTCAGTTTTCCTCACAAAGTGTTTTTGTGCTTCATGTGAGGTAGTTTATGGCACGGACATGTTGGAGGGCCAGAAATTAAAATGCCATTTTTCTTAACATCATTCTGAGGTGGAAGCCATTTAGAAACACCCTATGATGACAAGCCACTGCTGTCTGGATCCAGTCTGAAGTGTTTGCAGCAAGAACTAACTTGTATGCCCTCCCAGTTCTTAGCCCAGATTATTAATTTGTCTTCTGCAATTACATGATATTCATTCTGCAACTAAGCAAAGCACTGTGGCTTCAAGGCCACATGCACTCAATAAATATTGATGGATCACATTGAGCCTGACATTTGGGAGGAAAAGGCCAAAAACGGCAGTCATGTCATCTAATGACGGCTTCCCAGTGGCTCCCAGAATAACGCGCAGTTGGGACTCTAGCAGTCACTTCGGATTGTCCTGTGAGACCCTTGGCTTATTGTAACCATTCCAGTTATCCATAAACACCATTTGAACAACACATATGTGTAAGCATATACTATTTTTAGAATATAATTTTAAAAAGAACGGAAGAGAACACCTCATATGTTACATCTAGAAGGGCAATAGATGCCCACTGGTGAGTTAGCAGAAGCAAGTTGACTCATTTCTGCTCCGCAGTGGGGGCGATGCTTCTTCCTGCTGGAACTTCTTGAAGCTTTGACAGGATGTAGCTGTACTGGGCTTTTATGGCTTAGGCTGATATTGGACTCACTGCTATGAGATTGTATGCATAATATAATGCTTTACTTTGTGCAAATTAAGGCCTTCTTGCTGTTGCCCAGCCATACTAAAATACAGAAAGAAATTAAGTCTGGAAGCTAAATACGACTACCATCCCTCTCCCCAATCACAATTGTATTGTAGTTGCTAACACAGCCTTATTGTTCTTAACATTATAAGCAACTGGCATCCATTTGTAGTAGACAGTGATGAAATGCCACTTCATGTTTATTTTTAACACAGTCAAGTGACAACTATGATTTTGATTTAAAAAAAAAAAACAACTCCTTCTTCCATTCTGAAAGGAGACTGATGGTGGAACAAATTAGCCACCTCTTCTGACCCAGATGTGTTGGAAAAGGGAGCAAGAGCTCATGGATGCCAGGGCAGTTGACGAGCACAGAGGCATTTAAGGCTCTTGAATGTAGAGCTGTATGCGACAAACATAGACAGCGGGCCATCCATCTCCCTCAGTGGAAATAAGTAATCAGTGGCCAGGACGAAAATCTGCAAGCGCAGGTCCATACCTGCCTACAAGAAAGCATATGGTCCCCTCCCATCTCTCAGGGTGGTCCCACTTAACGAGTTCGAGATAAATAATATCTGCTGAACATTACAGAGCTTCCAATCACCGTCGGTGGCTTCAGATACCCATAGTCAACTATAGTCCAAAAGTATTAAATGGAAGATTCCAGAAATAAACAAGTATTTGTGTTTTCTTATTTATTTCTTTTGCTTTGTGTGGTGGTATCACACAGGAAATGCCTTTATTTAAGATTCTGGAAAATTAGTGATATGCAGCAATATACAGCTAATGACATCTTGACTAGGCACATGACTAGACAGGCACATGACTAGGCACTAGCAAAGACCTTGTCTTTGCACACAGAGGGCTACAAGCACCACCTCCTATGCCAGCATATTCTAATGCTCTAGCATGAATATCCTTTAAACCCTTTTTTTGCTTGTACTTCAAAAATCCCTAACATGTCATACCCAGGCTGGCTGCATAGGCCTCTAATCCCAGCACTCGGTAGGCAGACCCATCTCTGCGTTCCAGGACAGCCAGGCATACAGGAAACCCCTGACTTGACTCCCCCACCCCCATCCCTAACATGTTGCTAATTTGTGGAGACTACCTTCAGTGCAACCAAGTACTAAAGGCTATTCGGGGATACCCTTACACAGCCCCATTCTTTGATCTGGAAAATGGGACTTGAGCACCTAGCTCAGCAACAAAGTGAAAATGAGTCTGCTACGCCACCCCTCATCCTAAGGTGGACATGCGGCAGGCCTGGTCACTGTATGTGAGACTACTTCACTTTGGAGGCATCACCCCCTTGGAACCAACTTCATGGGATTCAGCTCACTAGCTTCTTTTCAATCTGCACTTGGGTCCGAGACAGCCACATGGCTAGGTACCAGTTCCAGAGGATTAGCCACCAAGCCCAGGACAGAAAGCAGTATTTGTGTTTTCAATTGCATTGTGTTTGAGGCAAAATGAGGAAATCTCATCCTGTCCCACTGTCTCTTGTTCAGGATGAGTCTTTGTCCACTATATCATATATATATATGTACACACACACACACACACACACACAC
>LOEQ01005125.1:10414-21643 GCA_001685075.1 Bramus lutescens
TGATGTTCTGCTTAATTTCAGCCATAATAAAGATACAATTTTTTGAGTACCGTAGGTGCTGGACATGAGCCAAGAGTTCTTGATTAAATCTCCATAAACTTCTTTGATGCTAATGTTGCTTCCCCAGTGGAGGAGGCGGTACTGGGTACAGAGACATGAAGTTACTAGTTCAGGCAGTGGACTGTGTCAGAAGAGGAGGCTGGGGCTGGAGAGATGGTTGGCTCCTTAGGTTAAGATATTTGCTGCCAAGCCTGATGACTTGAGTTGAAACCCTGCAAGTTAACAGTGGGAGGAGAGAACTGACTCTCACAAGTTGTCCTCCGACCTCCACACACATCTTTTCCAATAACGAATAAACAAACAAACAAACAAACAAACAAACAAATAATACTAAGGGTTCTGATGTTACCTGGAACTCCAGGCTACAAAGCCAGTACACAGACTTAACCAGGAGAGACTCCCAGTCTCAGGAGCTCAGAGCGAGCACTGGGCGGAGCAGGACACCATGAGAGAAGGCAATGGAGGAGGGAGTTTATTTATTCCGATAAGATGGGCCCTTCATTTCCTCTGCACAGTGGGAGCTGGGTTGGAGAGGAGCTGCCGCAGTCCCATCGCTGTCTCCTGTCGGGACAAGAAACCAGTGGCTATCATCTTCTTTTCTATATCGAAGTTTTCTTCCATCCTTTTTTGGGAAGGCTTGGAGAAGATGCCTGTTAACTTTATGTGAAGCTACCTCTCCTTACTAGGGCTCTTTTCTAAGGAAAGACCCAGAGAGGATCCAGACGCAATGTGTGCCAGGGTAAGAAGTTGGGGCCAAGTTCCTTCAGCCTCTGACGCCAGTCGGGGACACGCCATCTCCTTCTTCAGGGGAGGGCCCTTAGTCCTTTATCTCATGGGACCTCCAAAGTACAGGAAGTCCAATGTGACCTGGTGGCCTGACCTGAAGTGACCTGCAATTTCAAGGAAGAAATGTGTGGAATAAATTACAGAGGTAAAACTCAGCCTGACATAAAAGGCCCAACTGGCTTCAGTTTCAGAAGTGAATAAATCTCCAAGGGAGACCTAGGAGGCAGGAGATGAGGGTTTGAAAAACTTATATGAAAAGACAGGAAGAGCAGTAGAATTTTCTTCTGCCAGGCCTTTTCCCCACCTCCATAGCAATGACATAATATTTGAGGAAGAGTTGATGTAATTTTCTCTTTTACTTCTCAGAATATACTTTCTGCCAAGGCCATTCATTTGCCTGAAGAAATTGGAATAATTACAGTCGAGGGAAATCGACAGGACTGAGTTTCGGTTCTGAAAACAGGATCTTGTTTCAAGGCAATAGGCTTGAGAGTGGGTATTAGGGAAGGATCCCATTTGCTGAATTCCCTCATTTCCCACCTTCCTCATCGCAAGCCAGACCGCAGGGTTCTTATGCCAGAGGAGGAGTGGGCAGTGCAAAACCAGCCCCTTCAGCTGTGGGCACGGCTGGAAAAATAAGGGTGCCACACAGGAGGTTTCTGAAGAGGATGCTGTGTTTTGTACCCTGGCCAACAGAGGGGGACTTCCATATCTGAGGTTTTCTAATACCTGTGAAATGGGGGGGTGACAGGCTGAGAAACAGAGGGTCCCATGGGGTGCTGTCTTGATAAGCCAGCCAGGGATGATTGAAGAATGTAGAGATGAGAAGAGGGCACAGGAAAAACAGGAGGTGGCAGTGAAGGATGCCAGCCATCTCAATAGAAAGTGGCTGACTACTGGGCTGCGGTGGCGTATGCCTTTGGGAGGTAGAGGAAGGTGGATCTCTGTGAGTTCAAGGCCAGCCTGGTCTACAGAGCAAGTTTAAGGCAGTTAGGGGTGTTATACAGAGAAACCCTGTCTTGTAAAAAAAAAAAAGAAAAGAAAAAAAGAAAAGAAAAAGAAAGAAAAGAAAGAAAGTGGCTGACTTACACCGAAGATTTGGGCAAAAACTGGAATTGTCAAGCTGGAGGACAAACAGAGAAGCTATGTATTATCTCAGTTCCATTTCTAGAATCAAATACCCGGCACTGGGGAATTTATGCACAGCAAGGGTTTACCTTCCCGCGATGCTAGAGGCTAGAGAACTGCAGATAAAGTTCAGTTGTCTGGCGAGGAACACTTCCTTTGGAAGTTAAGAATGTTGTTCTCCCAGGTGGAGGGCTAGAGTGTGAACAACCCAGGGCTGTAGGGGCCCCCTTTTATCATGTGAGCAAGGCTGTAGGGCCCCTTTTATAAGGGCCTTTATTATCCTAATCACCATTCATGAAGGAGAAGCGTCCTTGGTCTACTCACGTCTTCAAGGCCCAAGGCATGCTGTCACCATGCCATTGGTAAGTGAAGTGTGGAGGCATCATCACATTCACATCTAAGTAAATGGTCTCAGCTCTTCACTCCCAGAGATATCCTATCCTATGTAGACTAAAGTCCTCCTCCTCCGTGTGGTTTGTAAGACCCTCCCAGATGGAGCTTTGGTCATTGTCTGAGTCCACCCCCTCATCCAGCCACACTGGCTTCTCATGGTCCTTTGCTTCCTAGGAGGCCTGCACTGCACTCCCAAGGTGTGTGGCTGCCAGCTTTCTCTTTCCTTGAGTCCAAAGCCGGTGCCTTCCTTTGTTAAGATCTTTTACACAAGACTTCCCAGGAAGCCACCTTGACTACCCTGTACTTGTATTTCTCCAGTCTCTTGCCAGGTCTCACCCTGAACTGTTGTGACTTACTCATCTCTTGTCTTAGTCTGCTCAGGCTGCCGTGATGAAACACCACCGAAAGTCCTTGGAGTGAGAGCGTGTTGACTTCTGGTGAGCAATCCTCTCCTGGCTTTCAGATACATGGCCTTTGCTCTGAGCATGCTTGTCCACGGGGTTGACTTTCAGTATGCAAACGCTGGAGGTGAGACAGTTTAGTCTCAGTAACCTATTTTACGCCTGAATAGAACAGAGCTCCACAAAGGGAGGGGTTTTATCTATAGAGCTCATTACTGTGCCTGGCATACTCCATAAATACCTATTAAATAAATGAAGGAGAGGCTGGAGAGATGGCTCTGTGGTTAAGAGCTCTGACTGCTCTTCCAGAGGACCCAGGTTCAACTCCCAGCACCCACATGGCAGTCCTTACCTGTCAGTAACTCCACTTCAGGGCTTCAGATGTGCAGACAGGCAAAAACCAATTGACATTAAATAAAAATCAATTATTTTAAATAAATAAATTAATAAATAAATGAAGGACCTGAATTTTCTTTCTCTCATGAGCAAATTTGCTAGTTTAGTATAGTAAGCCCCTTACCAGATCCTTTTTTCAAGCATATATGGTGCTCAGTTTCACAGTGTCTTCTCAGACTCAGGATCAGTGATTCTAAAGCCGTGGTGTGCAACAGTTCTTGTGAAAACGGACTGCCGGGTTCCTGACAGGACTCCTCCCATAGCCTCCCTCCCAGAAGACACGAGTTCACAGCCTTCCCCTTAAGGCCTACGATGGCACCTGAGAACTAGCATTTCCAGTAAGTTCTCCAGGGATTTTTAATCTCCATCCCGTTAACAGCCATACACTTTGAGAATCACTCTGCAGGCACAGACTTCTTCAAGTTCAGTTTTCATTCGGACTTCTGAGCTATTTCTCAACTCACAGCCCTCCTTGAGCCCACCCATAAAGGGTTTCTAGAGAACATTCGGTCTTTGTATACACGGGGTGAGCTTGCCACGTGGTGGCAGCAGTGTTCCAGGCTCAGAGTTGCTTTCCTCTCCGGGCAGTTTTTGCGTTCGTCGCTTCTCCTGGTTCCCACCAAGGGGAGGCATGACTGGCTTTTCCATTTCCACTTGGCTGTGAGGCCAGGGCGGCAGTGGGAGGGGGCCGGCAGCGTGAGAGGTCACCGGCACACAGAGGGACAGTTTTGTTCTCTGGGAGACTCTGGGACAGGAAGCTGGGTGGTCTCTTCAGAGTGCCGAATTATGCGCTTCACAAAACCACCATGCAGTGCCAGGATGCTGAGAGAACCAGATCTGACAAAAAGCTTCGCAGACCCTGGCAGGGACTGTTGGTCTGCTCCTGGTGCAGCGCCTGGGCCCCTTCTGAAGGGCACTGGCAAATTCTGGAGATGATGGTTTCCAGGGGTGACAGGACTCCTCCCATAGCCTCCCTCCTAGAAGACACCAGTTTACAGCCTTCCCCTTAAGTTCCTTCCAGCCCACGGTGGACTCAGATGGAGCCTAACATCGCTACAGCGCCCCACCACCTACAACCCCTACCCCTGCCCGCCTTCCGTGTCACTCCGAGGCCTCTTCTGCCTTTACTGGTCCATTTTGTTATAAACATTTTAAGAATCGTCGTGAGCGCCAATAAGTGAGCTGAGAATTTCTTAAACACACACAAGCATATAAATGATGTACATGTATTTCATTTATTTGTCACTGCCACTCCTGCAAAAGGAATGATTATATTCATTTAAGATGAAGATGCAGGACATTAAACTATAATGTGCCAATCTTAGGTAACCATTAAATTTAGGTAAGGCTCTTACGTTGTGAACATCCCTTCCAACGTATGGTTATCCATGTGAAAGCTGATTTGGAGATGGTGGGCTTTATCTGACCCCCACATGTACAGATGAAATCACTGAGGTCCAGGGCCTTTGACCAGCTGATTGCCAATTGAGAATTCAGGTATTATGGTGGAGATTAACCCATCGTTGTGTGCAGATTTGGGTTTAAACAACCTTTCTGAAGCTGAAGGCCTTTAAATTTTAGGAGAAATGAAGGTTTTTTTTTTTCTCTCCATCCTGTTTTCTCTCTGGTTGAGACATGATCTCGCATTGAGTAGTCCAGACTGGCCTCCATATTGTGATGTTTTGGCTTCATCCTCCCAAGTACTGAGGTTACAGGAGTCATAAGCTAACATGCTTGGTGTGACTTTTTCCTTGGGATAGCTGTTTTCTATTTGTTTGGTTCATAGTTCTTTAGGGTTTAAAGGCAAGACCGTCTCTTTGGGCTCCTATGTTTCAATGCAGTGGATCTGGATGACAATTTTTCAGTTAAGTATTGGTGTCAAATCTTGGCTGCCCACATTCTCCCCAACACAGGCCATCTGATCGGCTCACATTAAGCTGAGCTGAAACCTAAATGATCTTTATGTTCTCTTCCAATGGCTATGTCTCAAAACTCCTGGCTGGGCACTTAAAAAAAAAAGACTTATTTATTAATTATGTATACAAGGTTCTTCCTGCATGTATCCCTGCAGGCCAGAAGAAGGCACCAGATCTCATTGCAGATGGTTGTGAGCCACCATGTGGTTGCTGGGAATTGAACTCAGAACCTCTGGAAGAACAGTCAGTGCTCTTAACCACTGAGCCATCTCTCCAGCCCATGGCTGGGCACTTTTGGGATTTTTTTTATGATTTCCTGAACCTACAAAGTTAGAGAAAAGGACTCCTAGGTTGCCTCCTGATGTTCATTGTCATCTTGAAAGCGGCAGTGTGCCTGCCATCACTGGGGAGAACGCGATTCTTTTAGTTCCTTCTGCAGTCCCAGGTGATCTGTGCTTGTCCTGGCCACCAGGCCTGGCCTAATGTAGGGGTTTTACAGTGTAACTGCCATTCCCATAGTCTGGAAAAAGATTTCCCCCATTTCCCTCTATATGACCACTGGAAAATAGGTTAGAATAGGACAAACATGACAGGCACACAGGTACTTCTCAAAAAGCTACCCCCAAGTAAAAAGAAAAGTGCCCATCTCTTGAAAGCAATGTTAGTGACATTTCTGTATTTTAATGGATTTCAGAAAATACTCTGTGTTGGAGTCAGGAAAGAGAGGGATGAGGGGGAGAAGGGAGAGAGAAAAATGAGAGGGAAGCCCCACAAAACAAATGTGGTCCTTCAAAGACTTCAAGCATGGATAAGCTATTTAAAACAGTTGTGCCCCAAAGGTGATCCATCAGGCTTTTAAATGGCGACCACAAGATTTACAAGACATAATCAGTGTTAAGGTTGCCAAAAGAAACAAACTGTAGGGAATTCTAGAAGTGGAAGTTCTAAAGAGTGTTTTTCCTTTCAACGAGCAATTAAAAATTGAGATGGGGACACTGAAGACACCTCCCCCAACACACAGACTCTTTCACATGCTATATCCACTGTACTGAGGCAAACAGAAATTATTCTCTAATTTTCATTTCACTTGTATGCGGGCCTCTCAAGTTATTAAGTAATATGGACTATCTAGTGCCCTATTTTGCTTACTCCATATATTATTTAATACTTACACTAAACAGTATTTGTTGCTTATCTGAAGTTCAAGCTTAATGGGGTGTGTTGTGTTTTATCTGACAACTAACTCTACTTACACAGGTAGAATTTAGTGAAATATGAATATCTTAAAAGTCAAAGCAGTGTTGCGGGCAGGACGACTGCCCTGTGGTAGGAGATGCTGCCAGGCTTCCTTCAGAGTGTTCTGGTCTGGCTAAGAAAGGAAAAGAAAAGCATGGCAGAATCAGAGTCCTCTAGACTCCAGAGCAGGGCTTCTCAAACTTCCTAATGCTGCAACCCTTTAGAACAGTTCCTCATGTTGTGTTGAGCCCAACCATAAGATTGTTGAGCTGCTACTTCATAACTAATAATTTTGCTACTGTTATGCATCGTAGTGTAAATATCTTGAGTTTCTGATGGCCTTAGGTAACCCCGTGGAAGGGTCGCGACCCACAGGTTGAGAACCACTGATGTTGCGGCTCCTGAAGACACCACTAACTCAAGGAAAACTCAAAGATGCTTAAGAAGATGGGGTCCCTTGGAGAGATTTTGCATAGGTAGGGTGGCAGAGGGAACCGAGAAATGGAGACCTTCAGGAATTTTGCCGCACTCTGTGGCTTTTCGCAAATTGAAATCTGCTTGTTACTGCAGACTTTCCAATTAGGCGTTTGTTACTCAGGTGACTTCTCAGGCAGCAGGCCAGAGAGCCTCCTCTGTGGTGGTCCTGGATGGGCTTCCGTGATAGGTAGTGGATGTTCTCCGGATTTCTCTTTGCTACCCCCCTCCCGGCTCATTTATTCAGAATGTGCCCTAGTCCTGACACCTCTCAGCTGCCCTGGCCCGGAAAGGCGGCCACACAGAGCTAGGCTTTGTTGATCCAGATCTGGGACCACCCGGGTGGGAGCAGAGGAGACACAACCCACTAATACGGAGGCCTGATGACTGACAGCAGCTTCGGGTCAAGTGCCCAGCGGGCTGCCCGGAAAGAGGCCCTGTGTTCCGGACCCCAGCAGGGTCTTGCCCATAAAGCACCCCTCCAGGGGGAAACAAACCCTTTCTCCAAGCTCTCTTCAGATTCACTCAAACAGTGGTGCCGAATCCTCCAGCCCCACCCCCAACCCCTTAGAAGGAAGGAGTCCTGTTGCTTTGTGCAGTGGGAATGACAGGTTGACTACAGGAAAAGCAAGAGATGGACCCTATCTTCTGAAGACCTAGAAATTTAAAAAAAATGTTAGGGAGGGGGAGCCAAACAAACAAAACACTAAATATATTTACTTGGAACGAAAAACCTAGCCTGATTTTTTTTTTCATAGTTCTGTTTGTGAGCAGACGTACGACCTCCCACGTGTGGGATCTCTCCCTCTTTCCTTCTCGTTCTGGTTAAACTGGACGGCGGCGCCCTATCCTCGGCCTCAATGCCCCCTCCACAGTCTCACCGCCCAGATGAGCTTAAGACGGACGGCTCTGTGTGGCTTCACAAACCCCACCTGAGGCTGAGGAGTGAAGAGAAATTGGTTAAAGAGGGAGTTCTTTCTAGCAGTGGGTTTGATCTGCGGTGGTGCTTCCCAGAACGCAATCCAGTGTGCAGAATATTCCACAGGCTTGCAGATAATCGCTTGGGGTGACCAGGTTTTGTTCTCTTCCTATTACCAAATGGGCTAAGTGGCCATTATCTATGCCTTGAAAAAGAGGTTCAAATACAGTGTTTTGTTAAAAAAAATTTCACCCTAACATTCTATAGAGAAATTGTTGAAAATTCAGAAAATTTAATTTCAAGAGCTGTAATCACACCAAAGCCTTCCCAAGACTGCCTAGGCTCCCGAGCGCTCTGCCTAGTAAACTTTTCTGCAGGTGACTGCCCCCTGCTGGTAGCCGGAGACATGAACGGACCTACAGTTAGAACTTGTGGCTGGAGATTTCATGATATTGTCTGTCCACCAATTCTTTCTTTATTAAGAAGTTAGAGGGAAAATAGTCCCCCATAAGTGGTTATTAGTAACTAGGGCTGCTTTTGGAATATTTTTTGGGATCTAACTCTGCTCTTTTCATAAATGGCAGCAGTAATCACAGAGATAAATCTACTTAATTTGAAGGTCAGACAGGAAATCACGGTTTGAAAGCATCCCATGGTAGCGTTTGCTTTTCAGATTCCCACACAGAAATGACTTCCTTTATCCGAGAAATCGGAATCCGACCTGAGCAACTAAGTGCAAGCTGTCCCAGGACCACGCATCCCACATCTTCCTCTTTTTGGGCTCCCATTTTAGGAGCAGAGCCACAGGATGTCATTACATATTGCATCATGGCTAACTCCCCTCCCACTGGTTCTGCCAAGGCTTTACTGTCCAGAATGGCATCTTTCTTTAGCACGCCTTGAGTTCAGTACAGTATTTCCATAAGTGGGGAAAACAATAATAACAACATGCAAATACATTAATGTAAAACTATTTTTTTTCTTTATTGAAAATACATCTAAAAAGTAATGTTTTCCAGTACACAGTGGGTACACACATATGCACAGCCTCTGATGAACTGGCAAAGCGACCACCTTAGAGGACCTGTTTTCATAAGAAATGGTTAGTACAAAAAAATTTTCACACTGCGTAACAGCATTAATTTGACATGATTAAGTTTTGTTCTACTAGTGTTATAAAATGACTGCCACATACATTAACTTCTGTAGTGTGCTTCCCAAATACAGCTTGCCATTATTAAACAATTATTCCACCATAGCGTAGTGTTAACCTTTATATGCATGTCATGTTCAAGATCTCTATAAAAATATCTCTAATTGTAGATTGGGAGACACATTTCTAGATACTCAGTTTGTTAGCGTCATTGTGAGCATTTGCCATTTTCAGTCAGAAACTAACGCAGCAGGTATTATCTGATGAGTGTCTTTGACTGAATATTCCTAAGGGGGTAAAAATAATTAATCTCTTTTAAACCCGGGAGCTGCCTTGCCTGAAAGCAATGCCCCTGCTGTCTTTTCTTCCACCCTCACTGATGTTATTTTCATGCTGACTCATCTACCATTTTTCTTTCTTTCTTTCTTTCTTTCTTTTTTTTTTTTTGGTAGAGCCACAAAAAAGACTAAAGCAAACCACACTCGAAATGAGAATTTTGAATGATTTGCCAAGTGGCATTTCTGTACAAAGAAGTATCTTATTTCTTTCATTCTAAGAACTTCTGTTTAAATTGCTAAACGAAACAAAACAAAACAAAAAAAACAACAAAATTTTTCCGAGATGAGATCATCCACCTAGCACACAGATCTGTCCCAGAAATTTCAGATTTTGAAGTACGAAAGAAGTGGCATTATGTATCATTTCTTTGGGGACTGATTGGGAACAGAAGACAAAGTGTTCAGGTTAACAGAAAGGGCTGAGATGTAGCTCTCCCTTTTGCTTATCTTTAAAGAAGACCATTTATTCTTGCTCTTCCTAAAGAACCCTCTTTTTTTGTTGGCCATACCCTCTTCTTTCTTTGCTCTTTAGTGGTTCATAGTAAGACCATGAGCTAATTGCTAGTTTTCTGTTGATTTCCTGAACATCTACTTGTCAGTTCCTGGTGGGAGGCTTTCTTAGAGCCATCCCTTGGGTTCGGGAAGAATACCCAAGATGGGAGTGCTTCTAGTATTGGTAAACAAAACAAAACAAACAAAAACAAAAAAAGCAGGCAAAGGGGCCCCACAAATAATCCCACTCCTGGAATGGCCGTCCACATTTCTACTTCTATTTTGGACCCAGGCTCTAGTGAACCACACACAGCCTGCCCCTAGAGAGAAACAGCCACCTCTATGAAGTGTTCTTTTTGAGATCTCCATGTGATACAGGGCAGGGTCTTTTTTGATGTCACAGAAATTTCCGCTAGGGAGGCCCAGAGTATCTAGCGTTTCTCATTATTAGGATGAGAACGGAAGCCAAGGCATGAGATGAGTCTCAGTTGAGACCACGCTTTCTGCTCCTCCTCCCCACAGCTGTGCTGTGTGCATGTGGGCATTGCCCTGGAACTGATAAAGTCAGGACAGAAGTCAGAAGAAATGGGGGAACATCTCTGCTTCTGCAAAGGTGACGTAATTGCTCATCAAGTTGTTATGTTCTTCAGACTAAAACACAATTGGTTCTGAAGGACATTTGAATTTTGAGAGTTGGTTTAGGAATGTTTTTAACCTGTCACTTGTTTAATGCTTTTCCTTATAAAACAATCACACAGGATTGTTCGCCATCTAAATTGGTGATATCAAAACTATGTTTGATTCCAGTAACTTACTTGGTAAGAATAACATGAAATGAATTAAAGACTTCAAATGTGGTCTGAAACCTATATGTTTTGGCTGCTGCCAAGCCCTCCCTTGTTTTTGGACATTCCCCAATCCTATCAGAGTAGGGAGGAAGAAGAGAAGGGGCTCACTGCGTGAGCGAGCTCACTGAGATGGACACACTGCAGAAGAGCCTTTCAACACCGGGTGCTCAAGAGAAGCCCTCCGGCTTAGTCTACATCTTGGTTTCACTGTCAGCCACGGGTTTCTCAGGCTCATTGTCCTGAGCAATCAGCTGATAGGGCTTCTTCATTTCATTCTCCTCAATCACGGAGTTCCCCATTTCAACGTCTCGGTTCTTTAGTTCGTGTCGAGACAAGTGTTCAACGATCCCTGCTCCAAGGGAGTCACCCAGCACATTGGTGGTGGTTCGGAGGCGGTCCCTGCAGGTGGGGCAGGAAGAGAGGGAAAAGAGAGGGTCCTGTGAGCACCACCAGATCCCAGCTTCCATTGGGAGCTGGCTGGAGGAGGCTTCGGAAACATCTTTTAACTCTGTAGTGTGTAGCCTTCCAACGGAATGATTTCATCCTTGACACACATCTACAAGACACTGTCAAAAGCTACAAGGGCAAGCAGGTGATTAGGTTTCAGTAGTCTGGCTATAAACAGAAGATGTACAATGAGAGCTGACCCCCTCTGCATACGTGTGTGTGTGTGTGTGTGTGTGTGTGTG
>LOEQ01005125.1:37845-52133 GCA_001685075.1 Bramus lutescens
GAGAGAGAGAGAGAGAGAGAGAGAGAATGTGAGTTCTCATAGAGGCCGGAAGAGGGCATCAGATCCCCAGGAGTTAGAGTTACAAGCAGTTGTAAGTGTGGGAGCTGAACTTGGGTCCTCTAGAAAATCAGAAAGTACAGTTACCTGCTGATCCATCTGTCCAGTCCCATTATTTACTATTTAAGTTGTGTTTTCATAAATGTATTAAAAGATAATAATAGTGTATTTCTTTTTCTTTCAATAATTTGCTTTTATTTCATGTGCATTTTATTTACTTATATTATATTTGTGTGTCTGTGTGAGAGTGTTGAATCCCCCAGAGCTGGAGTTACACAGTTGTGAGCTGTCATATGGGTGCTGGGAATTGAACCTGGGTCCTTTGGAAGGGCAGCCATGGCTCCTAACTTGTGAGCCATCTCTCCGGACCCTTTAGTGTAATTCAATGATATACGTCAATGCCCACATTTATACAAACATATTTAGGGTAAGCACTTTAAAAAGGTTTTCATGATTGTTAAGTAACTGGGTAAATTTGCCTTAAAATATTGACACAAAGGTACTGAAGTTACAACTTTCAATTCCAGTTCCAATCATATTTGAATTGTATTGTATCATTTATAATTTTCATAAGCCTTTGCTTAATAATCACCTAAAGACTAAGGTTCTAGTGAATAGCAAGTAGAATGTACTGAGAACTCAAACTTAGATATATGTGACTAAGTTTTGTAAATGTGTTGCCCCTGAGACAATCAGTCTCATCTCTCACAGACAGGAGGCTTCAGCTACATTGTAACTGGATTAGTATTTTCTCAGTAGACATGTTCACCCCCTGTTTTAATTCTCAGGACTGATTCATGTGCCAAAATATCTTTCCTTTGCTGTCATTGTAACGATATTTCCCCAAAGGGGCCACCTCTTGCAGGACTGCCCGACCGGACACCACTTTACTACCCCATCCTTCTGGCTCTTTCCCTGTCTACTTAGAGAGTGATTGCAAGGGCTGATATCTCTGCCAGTAGGTACCAGGTGGCAGCATTCTCTTCCTCTCAAAGGAGGCTTTCTTTTCCTCTGCCTCTTATCCTGCCATCCTTCTCAGACGTCTTCTCTGATGCTCCTGCCCATGACTGCCAACCTATAGGCTATTTAGAGAGAACACTGGTGGTCAAGATAGCATTGTGTCCAAAGTTGCAGACAGAGGAGGAGGCTTCTGTACCCCTTCCCCTCGCCCTGTCCAGAGGCATGGGAATGTGATCATAGTACCCACGGCTATAGGGACAGTACCTTTAGGAAATTGTTTATAGGTTTTTTTTTTAATGCTTTGAATGAAAACCAAGTATCTTTTCATACTTACTAATTCTGAAATAACAAAGACAACCACCAGAAGGCATTTTCTTAGCAATAAGCACAAAATGAAAACGATTAGTCAAAGAAGAGGCCTTGCCCACTTCTGCATATTGGCCCTTTAGTTGTGAGAGAAAATAAGCTGCTATTTCAGTCGAAGAGGATCCTGTCACTAACCAATTCTCCACGAAAGTCCTTCTCCTAAAGGGAGTCTGATGTCCCACACAGGACAACTTGCCCCCTCCTGCTCCTGGACTACTTCAGTTTCTAAAACTAAAGACAATACTAAGAACAAGGTCATATATTGTTGTCAGGGAAACAGCATGGCAGATGTGTGCAATTTGTTCCTCACACAATGGCCTCAGAACTAGCGGGGCCAGGGAAATGATCGGAGAATTTTGGAAGACAAACCTCAAGCAAGCAGGACATTGTTCTTCCTCTCCCACACCTGAACTCTGTAACCATCCTCCCGCCCCCACATGATGAAATACGAGAGACCAAGTTCTACGGCAGAGACTAAACACACTCGCAAAGAGAGTCTGGGGCAAGGTTAGGGTACTAAATCACTTTCGTAGAAAAGGGAACTTTGGCAGGAACGTCTCAAATGTTTAGAGAGGGAAAGTTTGCATAGATTCTTGTCATTTAGATTAAAATACAGGGGAGGAAAGGGCATTGAGACGACAGGAGATGCGAAGTCACTTGGGTATGGGAGTGTGTTACAATCTAACATGTCTGAGATCACATTCCAGAGTGAGACATAAAGATAATGATCTCAGCGGTCTCTTTTTGCTCATTTGACATCTCACTTCCACATCTGTATGAGGACAAACCCTGCCACCAGCTTCCTGGACTCTGAAAGAAATCCTATATTGTGTTCTGGCTCTCCCAGGCATCTCTCCACGATGCCTTATGGTTTGTATGCTTCGTATTAACTGCTATGTTCATCTGCAGGCTCGATCATAAAGTCCTGATGATGTATATTCATTTAACTCCAGGGCGTGGCAAAATGCAGATGTCATTGGTACTGTTTTGTGGGTAAAGAGACAAGAGCCCAGAAAGATGACTTGCCCAGCATTTCACAGCTAACAACCATGGTGGCAAGATCCAAACCATGCTGCTGAAAGACCACCTTGCTGTTTCCCTCCTTCCAGGGGTGGCCCACATAATACTTCTTGTTGCCCATATTGACTTTCCCTAGCTTTCCTGTGTTGAGTTGAGGCAAGCTACTTGGTTTGAGGAGGACACTATTTATTGTAGGGATGTAATTATGGAAAGCCTCTGATGGAATTCCTCTGCATGTCTTAGATCTGCCCAAGGGCCAAGCTGAGTAGTCCCTGTCACAGGAAGGACTAGCTAGGAGCTGACCTGGCAGTGCAAACCTTCCCTCCAGTCCTGGAAACGTGGTCCAGAGCAGGCTGGCATGTGGGAATGGACGGAGGAGGGCCGTTCTTTTTTCTGACTGTTTTGCTTCTGAAAAATCTGCTCATCAATAAGCAATTATTGTGCAAGTAACCAATCCTGAAAACCTTCAATCTGCAGAGGAGTTAAGCACTAAAAAGAGATTAAACAGGGTCCTTTCTAGACTATTAAAGATTAACAAATTGCTACAAATACCTGTGTGCTTCTTGGAGCAAGTAGAGAATAACTTTTTTACCTATGAAGAAAGTCTTTGAGTAATCAGTCTAGCACAACAAATATGTGCCAAAAAAATTCATGGGATATTTTGGAGGGGGAAGAGGGGAAGAGAGGCGTATTTCCTGCATAATATGTGGAACTCTGAGTTGTAAATTAAATTTCCTTTGATACAATGTTTTGTATGACTTGGATAAATGAGATATGTCTTCAGCCAAGTTTTAAAGGGGCACATAAATAATGCCAAACTCCCGAGGTTCTGTCATTTTCATGGATTCCACTCTCCCATCTGCTAAAAATCTATGCCTTACAAACGAACGTGTTTCAGTCTGCTTCCCTCGCGATTCCTGTCTCTGGTTTTGGAACGAGAAATCCAAAGCAGCCTTCTGTTTTGAATTGTCTTTCCACGTATCCTTATGACACTTCATTGTTCTTCCAAGGCCCCTGGACCAGGCCCAGGAGGGATAGAAAGGCAGTGGCAGTTCCTGATTCAAGAAGATTGCTTCGGTTGTGGGTTCTTTTTCGATGCGTTCCTTCTTCACAATGCATTCTCAAGTACGCATCTAATGAAAGCCGCCTGTTTCCAGCCCTCCTAGAATTTCAAGACGGGCAAACTTACAGCAAAGAACTCAAGGATGAACATGTACCGTATTCACGGGAATACAAGGTGATGTGGTTTTTAAAGATAGGAACATCAAACTCTAAAAATACTGTTTATTTCATGCCTGTATAATAGATAGAGAAATGAGTCCCGGTATCTTGAGCAGCTGCCTGCTGTTGAGTATTGGGCAAACGGTCATCTACAAAGCTGTTGGAACCAGAGGGTCAGTGGAGTTAGGGCATGAGCACCCAGCAAGTCATTTTAAATCCCTGACTAAAACTCTGCAAACATCTTTTGTATTGTAATATTTTCTTTGGGGCTCTTTATAGATTCAACAGTAAAGAAAACGAAAGTTCTATGATTCTATTCGCCTTTGCGTAAATCTTTAAAAGTCAGGCTTCAAATTGTTGGTAAAGAATGATGCGTCATATTGGGCCTGGTGGTATATAGACCTGTCAACTCTCGCTACTCAGGAGCTCAGGATTGCAAGTCCAGGGTCAGCCTGGGCTTGCTAATGGTGCAGGCTGGGGCTGTAGCTCTGTGGTAGAGCATTCGCATCCTCCTGTCTTAGCTTCTCTGCTGGCTGGTCTCCTTCATCCTTCCAGGTGAGCACACAGGGGCAATTGTTGTTGTTCTGTCTTTCCATACTTGGACAGAGGGTGAGTAAACCAACAAACAAACGACAAAAGAAAAGTAGACAGGAAAGGGTGAGGTCTAAAGGTGAGTGCTTACTTTCTCAGGTTGTGGTTTAGTGGGTCATGACTTTTTTTATTTATTTAAATCAATTAACAGAAGAGGACAGCACAGAAAATACTAGAAGATATCACATGCAATAAAGACAAGCAGTGTTTGGTGGAGATGTTTTTCAGCTTCCGACCTGCAGATATGAATGTGCCAGGCCACACTGAAAGATGCATTTGTCATTTGGGGTTCAGCTTTATAAACCCTGGCTCTACCCCCACTCAGCTGACAGCAGGGGCTCCGTCTTCCCTTCTCTTCACTCTCATTACCCATGACTCTGGGCTCCTCCTCTGACCTCAGAACTAGTGTCCTTTTGTGATCAGAGGTCAAAGGAGTAAGGGTGTTGATTTCCAGTGTCTGCTCAACTCATCTGAACAGAATTCTTTCAGGCATTACGATAAAGGAAAAGCTGCACTTCATGGAATCGTCTACAAAGAAGGCAGTTTCATCCGTGTGTGATGTGTGCATGTATGTGTGTGTGAGTGAGGGGCGCCTGAGCGTGTGGAGTCAAAGGAGGTGTTCAAGTGCCCTCTTTTGCTGCCTTAGTCCCTTGAGACAGGGTCTCTCACTGAACCCGGAGCTTGTGAGGTTTTCTGGACCAGGCTGATCCCGGCAAACCCCATAGCTCCTTTTGTCTTTGTCCCTCACCCTCATGGCACTTAGATTACAAAAGCATATAACTATAGTAGCTTTTTTCTTTTAATTCAAAATCTAATTTCCATACAATATATTTGATCCTTTTCCTTCCCCCTCCCCAACTCCTCCACATCCTTCCCACCACCTCTCTACCCACCCAACTTCACATTATTCTTTCTGTCTCTCACTTTGTCTTTCTCAGCATAAGCAAAATCCTGAAAATCAAATCAAAACTATTTAAAAACAAAACAAAAAACCCACAAAATGAATAACACAACACAACAACTAGGCTTTTTTTTTTCAATTGGATTTAAAGCCCATTCCAATGAGAACAAATCCATACCTACCAAAACTAAAGTGGCAAAGATCCTGAGGCTCGATAGGGTAGGGAAACCTGACTACTATTATTCTGCTAGATGAGCATAGCAATAAAATGAGTTCTTAATGGCACACTGCTGAACCTTAAATCAGTGCCTTTGTATGACTTGGATAAATGAAATATGTCATAAATCAGTGCCTTTCTCAGCCCTCATAGCAGAAGTTTCTTTTGGCAGTGGATGGTAATTCATACCGAGACCCACAACTGGACAGCGTGCAGGGAGGCAGAGTCTTCGGAACGCTCAGCGCTTCCTCCCGAGGCTCAGAGACTGACGTGAAAGAGACGGCAGGAAGATGGGAAGAGAAGAGGGAACAGAGGACACCAAGGAAATGATGTCTTCCGGACAGGACAGGACTGATGAACCTATGAACTTACAGATACAGAGATGGTGACAGCATGCACAGACCTGAATAGGTTCAACCCAGATGAAATCTCAGTACTGAGAAAGGAAGTACATGTACAGCTCCATGCTTAACCAAGAAGCCCTTTGCAATTGGTACCTCTGGGAGAGGGAAAATCAGTTTTATCAAGTGGAGTATCACTAGGTATATCAACCAGTCCAGGACAGGCCTCATGCTCATAATTGGCCAACACAGAATGGACACCATAGTCAGCTTTTGAAGTGGGTGCTAGGTGTCCAAATTTGGGTCCTTAGCCTCATACTTGCGCCTCAAACTTTCTTAGTAAGTCGTTTCCCCAGAGTTTTCTTCTCTCTTCTTTTTGTTTTGTGATGGGGTCTCACTATGCAGCTATAGCTGACCCAGAAAGCACCATGTAGCCTTGCAGTCATGATAACGCTTCTCTCTCAGCCTCCTGAGATTGCAAGCGTGAGCCATCCTGAGCGTTAAATCATCTCCACAAAGGCCGACAGAGATTTTGCAGCTTTCGCTGCCAGTTCAGTTACAAATAGTTTCACGTGTTTTTGTTTGTTTGTTTTCACTGCAGCCCAAGTTTCCGTCCTAATGATGGCTGATCGTATCGAAGAACCTGTCGTTTTGTTATCCTGGAATGCCATTTAGCTTTGGAAGGGTGTGCACTTGAAAGCAACAGGGGCGCTAACACTTGGCTGCTTGTGGCGGTGTATAATTTCTCAGGAAAACTTTTTTTTTTAATTTGACCTCTAAAACTGTTTAACACATCTTTGAGTTACAGTGCTCCCTAGAAAAATAAAGTGCAGAAAGGTAAACAAGGAATGCTCTTTCTGAAAGATTGGCCAGTGGGGGGGGGATCAGTGGAGTGGACAATATTATTAGTGGCAGAAAAAGCCAAATAAACCACTTTGCTCCTCAGATTGCGAGGACTAAGCAGACAGTCTTCTTTCTTTTTCTGTGGCCATAGCTGTGGTGCGATTTTTTCTTTTTTTTTGCTTTACATAGAAAAAGTAGAAAGGGGAAACTGAGGCCCATCATGACTACCTCTAATATCAGAGCCGAAGTATCTGTTGGCTTAACCTTAGCTTGGACGAGCCCTCCCTTAGCCATTCAGGCAAAGAGATCCCTGAGTGCCCACGGTTTCCCTCTTCCATTTCTGGTCCTAATCCAGCCCTGTAATTCTGGTGGTGCTGTTTACTCTGGACCCTACCCCAGGGACTTCCTGCCACTCTCAGCGAGGTCACCGGAAATGGTCGCAGGGGGCAACTCTGAAATTCTTGTCTCAGAGGCTCCCAGCTGTGGGTGCGAGCCCCCCTGTGAGGTGGTTTAGATACCCATTTACCCTTCACAGTAGCCCATCCTTTGCTCACTGTATTGGAATGTGCCACACAATATGCTTTTTTGAAGAGGAACCAGAGAGTAATTCATCTTCTTTATGTGTGCTAAGCAGAGCAAGAGGGAGAGGCAAGCGGGCCCGCGACAGGCAGGGGAAGAGTGATTAGTAACAGCTGACAGCCTCAGACCAAGACCCTTTCTTTGGTTACCTCATTGTAACAGGTCCGGCACAAAGGAAGCACTGTCTCCCTGCCAAGATTTAGAAAACCCCAGGACCACGGAAAGGAGCAGGAAAAAGACAAGCGTGAGCCGGGTAGAGGGGACAGCGGGGTGATCAGAGATGCTCCGTCACACCTTCGTACCTGTAGAGCTAGCGGACTTTGAGAGTACTCCCCTTTCTAGTGGGGAGACGTGCCTTTCTCTGCGTGGTGGGTCTCTAATGGCACCACCAGGGGCCCTAATAGTGGGAAAGTGGGTGAATTTGCTAGCGGAATGAGCCTGCTGAGGTGGTCAATGGCTCTGGGTTAATGAGGGGAAGGAAGTCTTTTGAGGGCCAGAGCCCCAGCTGAGGGACCCCCTCTGTCTTCCCCCCCACTCCCAAATCACAGCTAGCAACCAACCACTGGAGGAGTAGTATGGGATTTCCAAACCAAGCGTTTTTACAGTTAGGCTGTGTTTCCGGCTGTGGAGAAGACCTTCCTGCAGACCTCTTTTTAAAATGAAGGTGCCCGCGACAGTTTGTCTTCTAGCTGTCAGAATGCTGAATGGCATAGCGGATTCTACAACTGGGCTCCACTTGTCCAAAGTTAAGCAGAGGACATCTGTAGCTGAGTGCAGAACATGTCAGGTTTCGGGGGGTGGAGGAGTTGCTTTTTCTTCCCACACAAGGCTTGCTCCCTCGCAGAAGAGAAGGAACTGCAATGAAAGCCCCATAGAAGCCGAAAGCAGCATGGATACCGTTGAAAACCAATTCAACCTGGCCCAGCTTCGCAAAAGAACAGCTGAGGCAGGACAATGGCTCAGGCCCAGTGTACATCCTCCTGGGGTCAAAAGAGCCACATTCGTCCATGCAAACTCATATTCACTCACCTCCCACCCCACCCCCATGCCTTGGCATGCCACTATCCTGGAACCAGAACCTAATTTGGATTGGGACTGAGGTTCAAGTTCAAGACCCAAGCCTGAAATTAGGAATTTAAAAAAGATTTTAAAAAAATCAGAATAAACCCTACTCATCTACATCCTAAATTAAATATGAATCTTATTTACTCTTTAAAAGAATATATTTAAAAGCCAAATTCAGGCTCACTTTCTAATCAGTTAGAGCATTCCAGCTGGGCGGTGTTGGCGCCTGCCTGTAATCCCAGTGCTGGGGATGGAATTAAGGCTGGGATGAAGAAAGAAGGGTGTGTAGAGAGAAGAGAACTGAGTGACTGACAGGAAGAGAGAAAAGACAAAACAGAGATAGGAAAACTGAAAAGCAGAGGAACAAGGACCGCGGAGGAGAAAAGTTCAGTAGGCGCCCTGCTGTTTCTTGGCTGTGGCCTGAGACTCCCTTTTGGCTATGATTAGCTTTCTCAGCATTTAAAAGCTCATTGATTGTTCTTATCTAATCTATAAAGGAATAGACACACCCAGGGAGTCAGAGATTATATTCTTGCAGCCACCTGAGCCAAACAATAAAGCAATATCAGCCCCCGTGTGAAACAGTCCTCAGGTCCTGGAGCCAGTCAGCCTTTTCCGTCTTCTTCCTCTGTGCAGTATGACCTGTCCCCACCCCGAACAGGAAAAGCTGTGTTATTGCCCCAGGCACGGGGGCAACAATAGATTGAATGTTTCCTGAGAGGTTCGACAAGCAACACTTTTCCTACTTGCTGCTTACTAGAGAAGAGTTAGATCTCTGGCTGCTGTTTGAGCTCTGCATTGCTCAAGGGCATTCGTTCCTCTTGCTAATTTGAAGGCTTTTCCTATTTTAAAGTCATCACTTCCCTATTTTAAAAGATTTTCAGCGGGTGATTATGGTTCTTTAAAAATTCTCCCAAGACAATTGGACAGTTTCTTAGATCAAACTACATTTATGACCAATGAACCAGGAATCCTAGGAGAGGTCTAGGAAGGCTCTGTAGCCCTGACTGTCCTGAGCTCACTATGTAGCCTAGGCTGGCCTTTAAAGTGCCTCAATAAACTACATTACCAAAAGTCCAGAGATAACAAAAGCATGAAGAAAAGACCCAGAGATGACCTTTCGTTGACTTGAAAGTGATAATGTATGGGGCTGGTTGGTAGAGAAAATTTAACTTAGAATTCAGGAATGGTGGGGGATGGCGATGCAGCCAATGGGGATACAACCAATGGCAATACAGTCAATGGGGAGGCAACCAATGGTGATGCAGCCAACGGAATACAACCAATGGGGATGCAGTCAATTGGGATGCAGGGGTTGGGTGGGGTGGGATGCTGCTAAGGAGAAATATGGTGCTCAGAGGCAAGGTAGAGGGCAACATGATTCAAACGTGGATTTTCAATGAATGATTCAGGGCTGTGGCCAGCCCGTTACAATGAGAAAGATGGAGAAGTGGCAAAGTTCTATTAACAATATCCTGCTCTTCCTAAAAGGGTATTTATTGTTGAAACAATTTTTTTCAGTCATTCGTGGATTAAATCATGATGATGATTCTTCTCAAATGTTCAGGCTAGAGGCCCGAGTCTATCCACAGTGGTACTCACAAGAGGGGAAGTGGTACTTCACCTGGGCAGTTTCGATTTCAAAACAAAACCAACAAATAAAACCAGCACCAAACCTCTGCTTAGGAACATCGGTTATCCTACGAGACACCTTTTTTTTTTTTTCCTGGAAGTAAGTGTCTAGAGCAAATCTGACCCACAACCACCAGGGCAATTTGGTTATCCTTCCTCTTATTAAATACCTTACTCCAAGGGTTGTCCTGAGTCAACATTTCCCAAGGTTCATTAGCTGCAGTGTCTTTTCCACCCCAACCACTGTCCTCACGCTATGTCCCCAAGCTTCTTTACAGGTCGGTTTCCTACTCCCCACCTCACCCTGCTCTTCTGGCCTACACTGCTCAGTATTCCTCAGCCATGCTGGAGTTTTCCTGTCTCTACATCTTTGCTCTCACGCCTTCCTCATTTCCTGTACAAATCCAACAGCCAGCCCAACCCCCACATTCCCACAGCACATTCTTTGTGCTTCTTGCTTTCCAGGTCTGCTTGGTTTTACGGTCCTGTGCCTACCTGTCTGGCTCTCCATTTATATGTCTAAGTCCCCGACGCTAGTGGCCAGCAATGCCTCTTCCTAGCTTTATTGCCGGCACTGGTTTGCACACTGCCTACTCGAAACAGGAGCCTCATAAATGTATCTTGGACTGGATTCAACACCCTCTTAATGGCCACTCTGCTTTGTCAAAGTCCCTCCTGAATGCGCTTGGAACACAACGCATTACTTCCAAATCAGTGTGACCACTGCAGAGTAAAGTGAACTATTAATATTTCTACTGCGGAAGCACACAGCGACATCCATTCTCTTTTAGCCATTACTTCCCACTGCGGGTTCATATTAAGCTTTTAGCCGCAGGAACTGCTGCCAAGCTCAGTTGCTCCCATCCTGTTGTTGCGCAACTGCCTTTTGAATCTAAAAGTAGAAGTAAGTGTACATCTCTTGCCTGCTCCACTTCATCTTGCTGGGTTCCATCCAGCGCTGTTGAAGTCATTTTCATTGCGAGTGCAGGCATTTGCAGCGAAAGCCATCGTTTGTTTTTCTTTCTTTTTTGTTTTCTTTTTGGTGGTGATGGTCAGGATGGGGGTGGGGCGAGAGGGGCCTTATACCATCTGAAAACACCAGTAAGTGCCTTCCATGTCTTTGAGTTGTTGATAAAATATAGAACAGGATGGGTTTTTCTGGGGAAAGTACACCAGGGTATTTTATTAGGGATTTTCCCAGGTTAACATGGAACCTTAAATACTTGAGATACAAATGTTCAGTTGGATTACAGTCTTGCTCATCATCTTTTGTGACTGTTTCCTTGTTGTTGGAGACAGGGTCTCGCTGTATAGCCCTGGCTGTCCTGAACTCACTGTGCAGCCTAGGCGGGCCTTGAAAATGCCTCCATCTTTCTGCGTCTACCTCCTGAGTGCTGGGATTATGTGTGTGTGCCACCACATCTGGCCGCTTCACTGTTTCTATCAAACCCTCTTACTGATGAAGATATTAGGGGAGAGTTTACATTTTCCAGAATAACTGAAATAAATCTTATCACCAAGGATACCATAAAGTTAACAACCAAGAAATCATAGCAAAGGAGCACTTTTTAAAAGATAGAAAGAATCCTTAGTACATGGAGCTATTGCAAGATCTTCTGTGGGAAAAATAACAACAACAACAAAAAACCAAAACATTAAGGCTGAGCTTCTAACTTTAGGAAATAAATTTTGTACAAGTCTCACAGTGTATATGCTAAGTATTTACGTTCAGTAGCTGATATGCCATTCATACTCAATAATGCTACTCATCAATCAGAAAATAATTTGACCAAATTAAGGTGGACAGTTAAGTGATTAGAGTGAAAATAACACAGGGTTCAACATTTACAGCTTCAGCTGCAAGCTGTGTATCACAGAATCACTGAGAGCTACCAATGTCCAGGCTAGTTCCAGCTTAAGTAAACCATACAGTATGGCTTTTAACTTGCTTAAAGTGCATTTATTTATTTATTTAGTTAGTTACTAATTTGCTGCTGGGCTGAACTCAGAGCCCAGAACAAGTCGCAACAAGCCTCTCATAGAGCCACATTCCCACCCCTGCCCTCATTTCCACACAAGGGGAAAGGAGTTACAGAGAACATCAATCCACGGGGAATCCACAAACCCCCTTGGAAACCAAGTCTGTCATCAGAAAGCCAAAATTAGCCATCTGAACCTGAGGCTAAGTTAGAGCCCAGGCTCTCTTGGTTTGGCAAGGGATACCAATGACCCCAAAAGGCTCCCTGATGTCTAAAAATGACATTATTTGTCACGGGTGCAGCCAGGACTGAATGAAAGTGTCACAGCGTTTTGCTAGCACAAGTCGCTCAAGGCCATGCTCCAACACAAATGTCAAACCAGCACACTAACAAACCTGAAACCTTCCCAGTCTTGCAAAGTCACGTGCTTTCTTGGCAAACTCCTTTTTCTTTCTCTTTCCTTGTCTTATGGGGGTGGGGGTTGTCACAAGAAGTAGTTTTCCAGGGAGCAACATCCACCGTTGTAGTGAGCAGGACTCAGGAGGCATGTCAGCTGAAAGTGTGGAGAAACACATTCATTGTTCTCTCTGAAACTGGCCAGCAATGGCCAGTGGGGTTACCAGGAGGACCTGGGCCACAGCTAAAGAAATATTGCTCTCTAGGCTGCCTCTGCATGTAAGGCCTCATGCCTGACCCTCTCCACCAAGGAAGGCAAAGGGCTTCTGAAGTTCGTGCTCATGATGCTGAAGCAGAATCTAAGAATAGTGATTCTGACTGGTGTTAGCCCAGACTCAGGATAGATGGTGTACTGCCAAGGTCCCCACCGAGCCCACCTCCCAGAGCAAAGGGTCTTTTTGTTATTCCCACTGCTACTACAATTTCCACAGCACAAATATGCTCCAAATATAAGGATGGCTTTCACAACCAGTCAGGGCTGAGCGTAGTATAGAAGCTAGTCTGGTAGTCCTTAAGTTTATTTTCTTAAAAACCAAGCAGGAATTACCAGAAATAAGCCCGC
Source organism: Bramus lutescens (assembly GCA_001685075.1). NCBI lineage: Eukaryota > Metazoa > Chordata > Mammalia > Rodentia > Cricetidae > Bramus > Bramus lutescens. The sequence goes on from LOEQ01005125.1 coordinate 50,636, forward strand.
GGTAGCCTGAGTATTCTCTGTCCCTTTTGTTGGGCCCCAGTTTAACTTTCCAGATGTAAACATCTTGCTGCAGAGGAGAGAGATGAACGGACTAGAGGCCAAGGTTAGCAGCTCCGTGCTTTCCCTCATCAGTGTTTTGCCAGAGGAGTTCACTATTGGATGAATGAGTGGCCTTAGCTAGGCTGCTGCACAGAACTCAGAGCACAAATGCAACTAGGACTGGAAAAAGGAATGCAGCGTGGTCACACTTGCTGTCGGGACTGTTTCCAGCACGGTGACAGCCCAGAGGTTCAAAGGGTTTGATGGGAAAATGAAGGAAATGCTGTAGTTAATGCCTCCGAGATGAGTATCAACTGCCTTTGTAAAATGCCTCCTTAACGCTCTGGAGCATCTTTCAAAAGAGGATAAGTGCAAACTATTTTAAGTTGGAAGGTGAGAGCAAGAAAGATGAATAGAATATCAATCAGATAGTAATCAGAACATAGGACAGGCAGATGAACCTGAAGTTTTGCTTTGAAGCGAAGTTTTGGAGCACAAGAACATTTTCACTGGCTCAGACAACACACACTACATTTTCAGTGCTTTGAAATCTGGGGTGTACTTCTCAGCAGCTCTTGGAGGGACCTCACAGTCATCCTGAAACTGATTCTGAGTCTTCTGAGGTTAAGTGGACAAAGAAGAAGACATTAACATTTTCCAGGTTCTCGTCTAACCATCCTTGGCTATCTTATTTGGGTTACACTTATCGAGCACTGACTGTGCTACCTGTAGGAGCAATAGGCAGAAAGGCCACGTAGCCTGTGCTCTCAAAGCCTGACCGCCCAGGGGAGTACAGTGTCTTTCCAGCTCTGTCTCCCAGAATGTGAAGTTGAGAAAGAAGGGGCTGCATTGATGCAGAAGAAAAGAGATGACCCAGAGAAGGGGACGGGAAACTCATAATGCATGCGTTGGTGTTCTGGCAACACCTCCTGCTGTCGGCTAGAGAAGCCCATCTCAAGAGGACTGATTTAACTGCCCAGTTGGATCTGTTCATACATGTTTACCACATCTGACCAGAAGCCAAGGATTTAGCAGGGATCTGTCAGAACCAATAAAGAAGTTACGAGACCTGGTGAGGGGAGAAACATGGAACTGGCAATTGAATGTTTTTGTGAACATGAGAACATGGGAACGCATGGAAAGCTTAAAGGTTGCTGAAATTCTAAATAGGAGACAAGAAATACCCCAACTCTTGAAGGCTAGCATCTCTCATGATGCCCAGCACCTATTCTCATCCAATATGAGCCATCTCCTTGGGGAGGAACATGACGGAATGGAACGCAGCTGGGGAAGCTGCTTCCTTACCGCAAACCTGCGAGGGAATGTTAGGGGACACGGCTCCCGGACATGCGGGTTCAGTTGAGATCCAGGTCTCTAGGAGGTATGGGGACCCTTCAGGAGTCCATCTTTGATGTAGGAGGGTCATCTATCTATGTGTTACTTTCATTGGTTAATAAAG